>CM016563.1:18370103-18467166 GCA_003412495.2 Echium plantagineum | reverse complement strand
TTTAGTCATGTGAGATTCGTTTTATTATGAATTTTGAAATATTAAATTTTTATGCATTTAAAATTAAAGATATTTAGTTTTAAGTCATGTCTCGGTGATCGTGAAAAGCAAAATGACCCTATCATTTAGGGATGAAGGAAGTAATTATGCACGAAAAATAAGGCTAAATTTCATATGACTCCCTAAACTATTAACAATCGTTCTGATGAGGGACTAAACTTCTGAATAACTCAATTTGAGTTTGCCTCCTGAAAAATTATTTAAGATCAGTTGCCTCATTTCGTGATTTTTCATTAGAGTAAAATGGAGATGTCACAAGATTAAAGTTTTGGACAATTTTAACAAAACTTTAATATATATGTGAAAGTCCCGTTTTACCTTTAATGAAAAATCACCACAAGAGACAAACTGATCTAAAATACTGATTCAGGGTGAAAGTAATACTCTACCACTGAGTTAAGTAGGCCATTTATCATTTCGAAGAGAACCAAATGAAACCCAGACTTATCTAAAAAATTATTCAAGAGGTAAAATATCAAAAATATAATTCTTTATTAAACGATTACCAATATTTTAGGAAACTTATAAATTTTAGCAGAAAAATAGCAATATCATTTAATCGATCCGTCTTAGCCCACTATAGAAGCCCGTTCAATAGCCTATAATCCTTCTGAGTTGTTACTTGTGAGTCAAGTATGATATAAACACTATTTTAGCAATGGAACCCTCTCTTGTTAAGAATCCCAGCAAGAAGCAATAAGCAATAAGCAAGCAGCCACCAAAACACAGGTTTAATTGTTTAATTTTTCGATTAAATAAGAAAAAGTTACTATCTCCATCCTAAAATTATTGACATATTTTGACTTTTGGTGGTCAATTTAATCATGAATTTTCACTAAACGATAAGATATGATATAATATTAGGTACGTCTCAATATATATAGTTTGAAATATCAATTTTTGAATAATTTTTCGCAGGTAAGATATGAGATATTTATATTTTAAAAATCATATTTTGTTGATCACGAAAAATCAAAATGTGCCGATCAATTAGAGATGGAGGAAGTATATTTAACGTTTCCAAATTCCACTGGTTGCCATGGCAACAGTGAAACGGGCTGGCTCCGCCAGTGCATCAAATACTAATTTATTTACGTTACAGTTTTTTTTTATTATAGTTTCTTAAATTGACGTGATTTATTATGCTTTTCTGTTCAAATTTGCCAGCCAAAAATAAATCTTTATGTTTCTTTGTTTTTTTCTTTTTAAAAAATAAAATTTTGAGGGGTTCTTGATAATTTTATTTATTTTATTTTCTCTATTTTGTGCCCTTTTCGCATTCGATTTTCATAATTCTTTATTGTGTTATGGATAGATTACATACCTGTAATTATTTATTTTGAGAAAAAATGCTGAAAGTGTGAGTCCAAGGTGTTGACTTGGTAATGGTTCTACTTATTTAGTTTGTAAATAGCTCATCAATTTAGCTTGAATTGGTGCTAAATTTGCTTTTTTTATAGTGCATGTATTTAGGGGAAGTTTCTGATATATGATATACATTTTGGTTGTTCGACGTCTATTCTAGAGTTCAAATTTGATCATAAGTTAATATTCGTTGTAACAATCTGACACTTGTATCTGTGTATGTCATTCGTTCGTATTTATGTAGTCCTTATTAGTAAAATATACTCATGATTGTATCTTATTATATATTTCTGTCTTGGATGTAAATGATGGAGTGAAGCAAGAAGTTCTTTTGGCTTCATTTTATGCCCAATGCACTGTCCATCTGGTGAACTCCTTCGAGCATAAACTGCAAAATGGTGCACCTTGCTTGTTTATGTTACTAAAATTTGGAAAATATAATTTTAACTTGAAGTGATATACTTATATTCAAGTAGAAAATAAAAGTGAAATTACTGTTCACACCTGAAACTAATGCTAGTTAGGTTAATATAAATAAAAAGATCGTTACAGTCTTTGTCTATATACTTTGCAATGCAAAGAGCATTATGTTAATTGTTGCTACTAGTACAATTTATATCACCTACCCCTTATAATGTTTGAGTGAAGAATATAAAGATTTAATTATTTGTGTGTACTAACTGATGCAATCATGTTACAGTTGTCAATTTTAGAGATATTTATCGCTGCTTGTTGAAGAGTTTGGAATCATGGGTACTAAACGAAAGTTCAGAAGCAATCTAGAAACAATTATGGAGTCTCCCAGCATTAGTAACTCTCCAGATGTTTCTGACGTTAATAATAATGAAATGAAGTGTGGTAAATACTATGAAGACTATACTGGTAGAACATCACAGGAAGCGCATCTAAGGTGTGGTGGTGAAGTCGATTTCAGGGGTGCTTCACATTTGGGGTGCAATGGCCTTGTTAAAAATCAATCTGAAGAAACAACTGAGAGTTCAAGTTCATTTGAGGACGATGTATCAGATTCTGAGAGTGTGTCAGCCTTCAGCGATGATGAATTTGTTCCATTTTTTGGAGATGATGCTACATTTGATGGAGTTGGTGAGATTTTTAGGATGAGGTGCGCCTGACCCCCTTCTTGAATTTCCATGCTGATTGTTTTGTTGTAAAGTAAAACCTTACACCTTGGTGCGAAAGTTGTGCTCTCATTAGTGGTAGCTTCAAGGTTTGAATAAGTTGTCACTTGTCATCAAGTTATGTAGTGGTGGAGATGACATTATCACTATCCCATCGGTAGATGGAAATACAGTGGTGCATGTTGGACTTGTTAATAGCTGGAGTTGAACCATTTTAGAGAACCTCATCGGAGTCTTTTATGTTTAGATTGTGTTACGAACGAGTTCAATGTCATATGGTAATGCATAAACTAGTTTGGTTGTTCGGTTATTATTGTTACTATCCACGTTAAGGTGGAATTCACTAGTTTTCTCACCTGTTCAAGTGGATTAAACTTGTTCATGTTTGCTAGGGATTTGAATTTTTTATTTATATGGCGTGTGGTTATACAGGAAGAGACGATTGACTGATAAGTGGAGGGAACTTATACAACCTGTGATGTGGCGCTGTAAATGGGTTGAACTCCAGATCCGGCAGCTTAATAGGCTGGAACATAAATATAATAGAGAACTGGCGAAGTACAACCAAAATGAGCTGCAACAAGTAGATAAAGTTTATAAGAGAAAGAGAAGAAAAAGAATAGAGAACACAAAGGATATTCAAGCTTATATGTCAAATCATAACCTGTTTTCTTACTATGGTAGAATGTGTTCTCTTATATTCATGTCTCTTCATTTGCGGTGTTCTTCCAATTATAACTTCACCTCTTGTATTTCACAGATAAACCGAAAGATCCTGCAGATGGAATTTCATCATATGAGGATGGGGGAGAGATAGGTATGTAAATCTCAGTTGAATCATATTATTGTTCCTATTTTTTGTCCGATGCCTTCAATACTTAAAATGAAAACCTGTTTCATGTTAAAAGATATGTAAATATCTCCAAAATATTTTTTGTACCTTTCCTAAATCATTTTATTTATTTGGTACTAAAAATCACAGATGTGCTTTGTTGACCTAATCTGGTCTATATATATATTTATTTTGTCCGATGCCTTCTATATATATATTTATTTTTATCCAATTATTAGGACTTGGAATGTTATTCTGCATGGGAGGGCAGGTTAGTTCTTGTAATCATAACTGAATATGTCTCTTACGAATACGGAAGGGATCAAATTCCATTTTTCCATGGCTTTTGGATGTAATGGAATAAGATAAAATTGATCATTAGACTACCTTACACATCTCTTTTTAGTTGTTATAGTAGATAGTTTGAACATCATCTAGGCTCCATTCTAAGATAGTCTCTTTGTCAGCAGGGTAAGGCTGCGTACAATCCGCTCCCCTAACCCGGGAGGGAGCCTCGTCAGAGACATCGTAGCTTATTATTGCTCGTTTGTTTATTTTTTTGTGAATTGTTTTAGCTCAAGAATCGCCATAGAATATTTCCTGCAAAGGCCCTAACATTATCATTGCAACCCTATTGCTCGACCCAAATGATTGTATGCAAGACATTCTTCGTATGCTTGATAACAATATTTAGCTAGAAATTCGTGTTCGTAATTTGTTCTCTTAATCTCGTCAGTCTGCTGCTAATTTGTTTTTGGTGATTTCTACAGGGTCCAACTCCGGCCATGAGTTAGGGACCGACGAAAATTTGTTGTTTCTCAAGTCAAGAGAGGGTGATGAGAATTGGGAGCCAGTATTTCGCCAGATTTATGCTTTAAAGGAGCATGTTAGAAAGCTGAAAATTAGGCTTGACCAAGTAATGAGTAACGTTCCTGGGAAGTTCTCTTATGCTGATCCAAAGAGCTCTCTTGTACCATGTAATGCTTTGACTAGTTCAGCTAGAGATCCAGCTTCAAATAATTCTGACTTGGCAGTTGGATCTTCTCTAAATGCATCTCAGCGCTTATTAGAGTTTTATACGGGTGATGTGGCTCTGCCGAGAAGTGAAAAAAGTCCTGGGGAGGTAAGTTAATACTCTAAAGCCTTGATAACCCTTATCAGAACAGACCCATAATCTCATTCTTGTCATCGTACTAAATACCATGTAAATAGATGTCATATGTAGTGTGCTACTGGTACAGTTTTCTTTGACGTCCATTTACTCGAACATCTCTTGTAGTGATTGAAAG
This sequence comes from Echium plantagineum, assembly GCA_003412495.2. Taxonomy (NCBI): domain Eukaryota; kingdom Viridiplantae; phylum Streptophyta; class Magnoliopsida; order Boraginales; family Boraginaceae; genus Echium; species Echium plantagineum. Next base: position 18,462,481 of record CM016563.1, on the reverse strand, counting down.
TTTGTTTTAAGGATTAAGTATCCTGTTTGTTCGCTTGAGTAACATGAACTCAAAGAGTAAAACGCTGACTAGTTCAGCTCTGTTAAAGAATTTCAAATGATATTTTTATGTCCCACAACCCCTTAGGAGCCTTATGATGGCATGCTGATGTTTATGATTTTTAATATCCCACAGTATCGATTTATCGTTCTGGCAGCCTTGCTCTAATTTTTGATAAATTGGCTTAATTAGAATCTTATTTTCATAACAGTTTGAAGATGGCAAGCTAATATATGATGATAAACTCTATGATGGGATGAATGGTTTTGAGGATTTCATTGTTCCGCCTCCTAAAAGGCCTCGAACTGCTAAAGAATACCAAGATACTGCTGCCCCTCCAGTGTTCAAGGGTCCATAGATGCTCACCAATGCAGCTCCAAAGACACGCTCTATGACTGAGCTTACTGCCTCTAGTAGCAAGAAGAGTCATTCGGACTTTTTTCGTGTACCTGAAGAGTGATACACTGGGTACTCTTCACTACTTATTTTGCATCTCAGAGTTCCTTCATTTCTTTCAATTTTCGACCTGGCATTATATTTATGCTGCATCTGGAAAATTCTTCTCATGTAAATTTGTGAATGATCAGTGCTGCAAATGAAGTTCAGATAATGCCCTTCTATGCAAAATTGTTTAGATAGTAAACAGTAAATAAGTGTAATAATTATCATTTTTATATTTTGTGCCCTAAATTAAAACAGAGGGTATAATCTCATCGAAAAGGCTCATTATATTATGTTACATCATTAAAGAAGAACATGTAATTAATATCTGCAAATGCCACATTGCAATTATACATGGAACAAAATTAATAAATAAACTAAAAGTATTGTTCAGTCTTGGAAAAATCTTTCAAGCCCCAGAAATAATGACCTTAATGAGCTTATAGTTGCTCAATCTCCAGTAATAATCACATCACTGAGATTTAAGTTGGTTCTTCTTGATTTATATGAAGAGTATGATACTTCTCCAGTTCAGATTTTTAGGATTTTGTGGTAAAGCTTTCACCGCAAGTCCGCAATATTTGTCCTCTTATGCTGAACAAGGTTTTTCTAATAGCTTTAATGCTGAAAGGCGGAATCTCCTTCAACTTATCCACACCCCAACTTTCATCGTTCCAGCAGGTTACCTTTTCATACACTGAGGATCATCTTTTCCTTGGTATTTGTTGCAATGCATCTGGCTATGGTTTCTTGAAGTCCTGGCTTTAATCGGAAGAGCAGATTGGCTTTAAATCGATGCCTAAGTCTCTCTTCCGTAAAGCATCATCCACTAATGTGAATAGTGTCTTTGGACAGCATAACATAGAGATAATCTTAGGCCTGCGCTTCAACAAATACAAATGGATGGCTTGAATATATATTCTGCCACTTCATTGTCTGCATCAAGTTACTGAGTCGAAAATATATCTCCTCCCAATGAGGATGCCCCTTATCTCCTGAAATGAACTCCCAAACTTCACTATTGATCTCGATGACACTGCAGCCTACCTCCTTCCTCACGCCCTTCTTTCTCATGAGTCCTTTTATTTCTTCCACATCGCCCCACCTTCTTTCGGTTGCATACAAATTTCTCAACATGATATAGTTACCATCATTCGAGGGCTCTAGAGCAATTGCCTTGTTGGTCACCCTCTCAGCCCTTATAACATCCTTACGATATCCACATGCAAAAAGAAAAGAACTCAATATTATACCATTAGCTTCGTAAGGCATACGTTCAATCAACTTTTCTGCTTCCTCCAAGCAACCTGCTCGTCCTAACAGATCGACCAAACAACCATAATGCTCGATTTTAGGAGTAAGGCATAATTCCTCCATTGCTTTAAACCATCTCTTCCCTTCTTCCACCAGACCTCCATGGTTACAAGCTGATAACACACCTAACATAGTTATCTCATTTGGCTTGAATCCCCTTCTCAACATATCAGAGAAAATATTCAATGCCTCTTCAGCAAACCCGTTAATTGCCAGACCATTTATCAAAGCATTCCAAGTTGACGTCTCTTTTACCCTTATTTCATCAAATGCTTCTCTTGCCTTCACAATTTCTCCACATTTTGCATACATGTCAACTATTGCTGTACAGACATTTGATGACCTATTGAGTTTCTTCTTCTTAACATACTGATGCATCCAGTTGCCCAAATCCAATGCACCCAAATCTGCAACAGCGGGTAGAACACTGAGAACAGTTATATCATCTGGTTCAAATGCCGTCGTTCTTTGCAATTCATAGAACAACGTTAATGCCTTATGGGGATCATTGTTCTGGGAATAACCACCAATCATCGCATTCCAAGAAAACAAATTCCTTTCCGGCATAGCATCAAACAACAACCTAGCTTCCTTCAAATTGCCAATACTACAGTGACCATCAATCATACTAGTCCATGAAACCACATTCTTCTCAGGCATACTATTAAACAAACTACTTGCTAACTCCATTTCCCCTCTCTTAACATGCGCATCAATCATGACATTATATGAGGCTGAATCCTTCTCAGGAACCATATCAAACAGCTCTATCGCCATACCCAAATCTCCGCACTTCAAATACCCTCCAATAAGCGCAGTCCAAGACACAGGACTCCTCTCTGTCATTTCATCGAATACCTTACGAGCAAACCCCACCTGACCAGCTTTACCATACATATCAACTAACGAAGTCGCAACATATAAATTCAATCCAAACCCAAATTTCACCACATGATCATGTACCATCAGACCTTCCCATGTAAAAACATATGAAGCACAACATTTAGCCAATGTCGAAAACGTGTAATTATCCGGCTTAAACTCCGTGTTTCTGAGTACCCATTTATACAATTTAATGCATTCGTAATATTCACGGCAGACCACGTAGGATTTGAGCAATGTGTTGCACAAGAAAACGTCGGATTTTTGTGGGGTTTGATTGAATATATTGCGAGAGTGTTGAATACCATTTATGGGGTCAGAGGAGGAGAATGAGGTGATGAGCTTTGTGATGAGGTTGAGGTTGGTTTCGAGGGAGTTTCGAAGGATGAAAGCTTGAAGTTGAAGAAGAGAAGCTCTGGTGTGTTTGTGATATTGAAGGAGGAAGATACATTTCTTCTCTAGAGGAGACCATAATGCTTGGGAGCTCATTGATAGGCATGTTTCATTTTATCAAAGTTCAAACCCTTTAACCGGGAATAGGCTCACTTTCTTTTACCACCAACACGAGTCAAGCCTATTTCGAAGACATAATTCTTGAAAGCGTAAATTATATTTTTAGCGAATAGATGTACGTTGTTTACTTTAAATATGTGTTTTATGCATTTGCTAATTTTACATAAATGACATAATAAGCAATCGCAAGTAACTTGTGTCGTATATGTATTATCGCGATTGTATTGACAGTGCAGGCGTTACATTTTTTGGCCAATTGAATTATGCGTTCGCTTATGTTTTCTTTGTAGGATATGTTTTTTGTAATGCGGGTTTGATTGGAATTATTCATCACAAGTTGAGACGTCCATTTATACCATCAATTGTTATTACATTGAATTGTTAAAGTAAATAATCAAAATATTTTTATACTGGGTGAGCAATTATATGTAGTGCTGTTAAAGGACCGGGTAATTCGTAACCCGCTCGTTACTCGACTAGTAAAACCCGGGTTCGTTACCCGCTCGTATCCTTATCGAGCGATACTCGAATAATTTTCTTTACTCGATACCCGAATCGAAAAACCCGAATCCGCTCGATTACCCGTTCATTTATTTTTTATATTGTATATTTATATGTAATATATATACAACCAAACAAGAGCACTATCGATTTAAGTTGTAAACAACTAAACTAGAAAAAAGAAACATAATACTACCTCCGTCCCTAAAAGATTGTCACATTTTGACTTTTGATGGTCAAACATAATAAAATTTGATTATTAATTCTCATTAAACGATAAGAAATAATATTGTCTTGTAGGACCTTGTTAAATTCGTCTCAATATATATTTTTGAAATATCAACTTGTTATAATTTTTTCGTATGTAGAGTAATGGATATTTATGTTTTAAATTGTGTTTTGTTGACCACCAAAAGTCAAAATGTGACAATCTTTTAGGGATGGAGGGAGTAACATATTACTTCCTATAAAGATAAAGATAACATATTAATGCATACATCCTTGATTTTCTTCCCGCGCGCATTTATGATTGGACTGTAGACATAATTCTTATGAGTCCAATTAAAGTGTCAGACTAGGGATGGGGAAATCAGTATCGTTGATCATATGAAGTTATATATGATCCAAGGCTTCTAGCCTAGTGGTACTGGGCCTGAGCCTCTTTCCATGAGGTCTCGGGTTCGATTCTCGCAGAGGAGTATATTTAAACATACTTCCTCTGCTTTCGTGGCTGCCTTTGCAGCGTTTTCGTGCAGCATTTCAGCACCCACTATGTGGGATTCCAGGCGTTTCGGCGATTTCCAGCACCCACTCTGTGGGATTTCCGGGCGTTTCAAGTCAACTTCGGGGACGGACTCACATCCAGGAAGCGAAGTTTCAGCATTACGTGAATTGGAGCACATCCAGGACGCGGATGTTCATTACAACAGCAGTCAGAGAAGATGAAGCTGTTTATTTGGAGCTTAGGCTCCCACTTGGTTAATTTAGATTTGTAATGTATTTCCTATCGCATGAGTATTTGTACCTTCTATCGTTTGGAAAAAAAAAAAAAAAAGTTATATATGTAAAACAAATACAATAGAATACTCCTATCATAAGAAGCCCGCGATATACAAGTGACTATAATTTGAGTAGTAAAATCTTGTATTATAAATGCATAAACAGATAAAGAGCATATATATTGAATTACCAAGAAAATAATAACGTTAAAGAAGTAAATGTTAAAGGCCTTATTAAAATGATGACATCCTTAAAATATTGTATGAAAATGTATTAAAGAAAAATAGAGTTTGAACTTATAGTACTAAAGTTTTTATTATTATTTAATACCAAATCAGGTAGATTCGTCAGATCCTTCAAATAGTTAAATTTTATGTTTCAATAATGGTAAAAAGTGAAAAAGGCAAATCTGACTTAATTTTTGTTTTTGAAATAAATAAATAAAAGCCGAATAAACTATCAATAAATCCGGTAATTAACTATCCATAAAGTCGGTGGTTACCAATCCTACTATTTGGTTGCCAATTCATCCTAAAAATCACTATCCATAAAGTCGACGGTTACAAATCCTACTATTTCTTTGCCAATTCATCCCAAAAATCATGTGATCAATCATCTCCTACTATTTCGTCAAATTTATCATTTATATTCATTATCAGAAGATTTACTTTTATTTCGCCAGATTTATCATTTACATTAATTATCATATGGTTTATTTGTGATGCCTCCAATATCCAATTAAAAAACCTAAATTTAATAAATTTTTTTCTTCTTTACATCTCTTATTAACCGCAAGTAATTGGATACACTATGCTGGTCGGAGGATTATTTCCAACGCTAACAGTTACAGGGAGGCATGTGAATGAAATAACTACTAGTAATTGTTTCTCATATTATCATGGATTATGATAATGGACTCATATATCCTTCCTACTATCTTTATAGTAACTCATATGATCATAAGCAATTATTATCACTACTGATATTATTTAACCGGAGAAGATCGATCACCTACAACCCCTTTAACGACTTTATTAACACCCGGACAATTCTAATTCTGTTCCACTTAATCGATAAATTCATGGTACGATGACTTCAAGTTAGCCTATCCTAGAAGGTTCCAGATCACAATCACGACGTAGAAGAATTTGAATACGAGAAGAGTAGTTCGTTAAAGGACTTGCAAGTTGCAATCATGATAAACTTGATGATGATATATGAACAAGTTGAGGTTTCGTAGAATTCAAATTCTTAATTATCCAAAACTGTTGATATGTAGATGTGGTTATTATGAATGAATTATAATCTCCTCCTCCTCTTGTTGAATAAGCTGCCTAATCCACGTTTTTTGCAAGTTTTTTTCTGTGTGTTCTTTAGCATGCAAATCTTGAAGGACTTGATATTTTCCGGTGTAGACATATCAAGAGAGACGTCCTTAGGTCGGAGTCTATAGATTTTCTATAACCAAAAGAATTATTGACCATCCTTAGGAAAACGGAAGCAATGGTAGTTGCCGGTTGGTAGTAGGTGAGGGTTATTTGGGAATTGAAATCCTGAATCTAGAAATGACAACATATATTTTATGATACACAAGTTTTCGCTAGATGTTATTTCCTTCTCACAAGGAGCGGACATTTTGACGATGTTTTTTGTACCATTGCAAGCTATAGTGATTTGCAATGGCCGATGTAGTCGATTAGTACGATTACAAAAAAAATTACTTTGCACAATTTTGTAATAGTTCTAATGTTTTATATGTATCGCTACCAATACTATTACTATTCTTGATTGTTGTAATCTTCCTAAAAATACTCAAGACTTAATTTTATATGAAGCATAATTAATTAGCAAAAGAAAAAATTGTTTGGGTTAGTCGTATATATATGGCTATTCTTTTTATGGTTTTTTAAGAACGTGATTTAAATAAAATATAATATATGTAAGCATATAATGGAATATTTTTAATTTTTTTTCCATGTCAAGTTTCAAGAAAATTCTTAAAATGGTCCCCGATAGTATGATCGATTTGCACTTTCGTCCCCAATAGTTACACGGCTACACGTTAGTTCCCGAAAGTGACCAAAAAGTTGAACTTTAGTCCCCACGTCAAGTTTTTCATTAACATTTCAGGTTTAGGCGTTAAAATTGGGGTAAAAATATAATTTTTAAGACATAAAGTTGATTTTTTGCCCGAATTGGTGCTAAAATTAAACTCCACAACCCTAATTGGGGTGAAAAAGAAAGAGAGTCTTGGCGGAAGGGGGTTGTGGTGTTTCATTTTGGCACCAATTGGGGCAAAAAAAATCAACTTTAAGTCTTTAAAATTATGTTTTTATTAACGCCTAAACCTGAAATGTTAATGGAAAACTTGACATGGGGACTAAAGTGCAACACTTTGGCCACTTTCGGGGACTAATGTACAACCATGTAATTATTGAGGACTAAAATGCAATTCGGTCATACTATCGAGAACCATTTCATCAATATATTCTCAAGTTTCAAGTGTAAATCTTCTATCAAATATTTTTATTTGTTAACATCTTAACATTATAAATCTTCTATCAAATATTATTTTATTGATGAGTCCGATTACTGTCGTGGACTCGTGATGTATCCATTTACACAAATATTTGTGAGTATTATTCAAAGTACAGAAATATATCAATGAATTTGTGTAAAGTATAACAACGTGACATCATTTTTATTCAGAACACAAAAGTATATTATTCCTTCCGTCTCTGAATTTTAGGCCCGTTTAGTTTTTGACAAATTTTATAAAAATTTAAATTTCTCTCATATTTTAAAATTTCCTCCAAGACTTTGTTTCATAAATAAAACTTAATTTAGAAATATCTCAAAAAAATGACCATTATATTAAGTGATGTAGAGATTAGAGACTAACAAATTTGTCATATAATTAATTGCACCAATAGTCCTAGTAATCAGTGGTTTCAAGCAAGTTGCACTTTGGTCCTAGTGAGTGACAGTGTTCCAGTAACAGTCCCTGATAGTGTACATATAATTTGCAAATAATCCATAAATTAATCATGCCGTTAATGATTGATGAATTTTAGCAATTTTGGGGGTGAAACTATAATTTTGAAACTCTTGGGGTCATATTTTGAGATTGAGATTCTATTTTCAAAACTTGCATTTTCACCCAAAATACTATAATTCGTCAACCATTAACGGTAAAGTTAATTTGGGAACCATTTGAGAACCACAAATATTCGATACTGCCACTTAATGAGACGAATTTGGCCCGGTTATTAGAAATATTGTTACAATTATCTCTCCATTCTCTCCATTCTTGTGTATAAATATCAAAATCTATCAAATGTTTGCAAATAGTCAATAGTACTTTCGTCTCAGATATTTGATATTAATTTTGGGTATGCTTATAACATATATGTAATATGTGTATAGTATAAAAATATATTCATGAAAATACGCGCATACAAAAATCTCGAGAAGATCGCCGAAACATTTTACTTTGTTGATACGTGTGGTTGTTAGTTTAATAATTAAATCAATTGATCTTCTATAAAGTAACTAGATTCAGTAAAAAGGTTAAATGAATGATCTTAGCTTCTAGGCACTTATCACGTTGGAAGAAAAATGAGATGGTTATAACATGATATTATTACTTTATTTGACAATCACTTCATTTTCAAATTTGATTAGACGACATGTGCGTGGAGGGCAGTATTAAAAGTTTATTATTTATATTAATATATTGCTTATTATAGTGATAAATAATGGCTTCACTATTTATATATCATGTTAGACGTTATTTAACAATGACTTCATTATCAAATTTTGATTAGGCATGCATGTGAAGACATACAGTATTGAAGGTGTATTATTTATATATATTGCTTATTAATAAATAAAGGGTAGATTCAGGAACGTGAACAAATCTAACACTTCAACAAATATATCAAAGTTTAACCCCTTGAAGAGCGAATTTCCATATTGTACCTATTCCAAACTCTAAGCTGAACTGCGGTGGTATAGTGAATTCAACACTTACATGAGTACAAAAATATTACTGTACAACTTGCTATATAGGTGCGATTACGGCTGTTAATGAATCAGATAAATCAGAAATCGGTTTGGAATCGATCCGTTTTATCCTATCCGAAAGACCATCCAAAAGGAAATCGGATTATGTCCGGTTCCAAGCTTTGATCTGGAATTGGAAACCGGATCCGATCCCAGAAAGAGATCCAGTTTACCCGATCCGGAAATCCATCTAATAATTTTTTTTTTCTTTTTTGTTTTTTGTATTTATAATAACAACAAATTAATTGTCAAAATAATTATGGTTCATTTTTCTTCTTGATTTAAAAATACATATTAATTAATTGTGGTAGATTTTGTTTCTTGGTTTAAAAAAATATAATAAAAAATGAAATCAAATTAATTAAATTTGATTTTGTAATACAATTTTAAATTTCGAATTTCGGATATAATCGGACCGGACCGGCTCTTGATAAACCGGTAACCGGACCGGTTCGAACCGACTTCGGTCCGGTTCTGAATTGCTATCCGAAACAGAGTTTCAATCTTGTTCCGGATGGAATGAAACTGGAACCGGTCTGGTCCTGATTGAATGAAAACCATTCCGGGTAGGTGCTACATACATAATAATCTACACAAAATGATAGTTCTTTGATCGAGATAATGGTTAAAATAATCTTAAAAAATGTGTACAAATTGCGCTTTAGTTATTGTAAATGTTTAATTTCCGTAAATACAGGGTCTCTGATAATAATAAAAAAGATGCACTTCAACCCTTTTTGAGGTAATCAGATAAATGTTAAATTTTAAAAAGTGACTAAACAGTATGTTTTCGATCGATATCGATCAGGGATTGAACAAGAAGGGTAGCCCTAGATTCCGTGGATTTGGAAATATAATGCTAAATTTTCGAATGTATAACCATAAAGTAATTGTAGAGGAGATGAAAATGTACATGAAACACATGACATCCACTATACACACTTAAATAATGTTTTTAGAATTGGAGTGATTATTTTATTCCAACATAAAATTTTAGAAACATTATTACACTTGCAAATAGGAGGCAGAATAATCAGTTTACTTGTTAAAAATACTATTTGTTCACCGTATTGGTGTGTGTATAACATATCAGCTTTTTGGTTTCTTATTTCATTTTAAGCTTGTATTTTTTCATTTGTGCCGCCATGTATAAATTTTTCAATTTTACCCCTTCGAATATTATCCTGGTTTCGTATCTGATGTCAGAAGCTAAAGTGCACAGTTTCAAAAAATATTTAAGTTTTGAAAAAATTATTTTAGCCATATATATTTCTGTCAAAGTTTTACGTTTCGGTCAAAAGAAAGAGGGACTAAACTGCACATTTAACGCCAATATCAGGAGAGAATTGCTGAAAAAGTCCAATAAATATGTGCTCGTTGCAGTTTGGTCCCATCCAGTTAGTTGTTGGTCTGCCAAAATGGTCTCAGTAATTACCAAAATCGAATCTTTCCGTCTATATTTAACGGTTGGGGACTAAAGTGCACCAAATGTACCAATTACTGGGACCATTTTAACAGACCAACAACTAACTGGGACCTAACTGTAATGGGTACATTTTACCGGGACTACTCTAGCAATTGCGAAAATGTAGTACTTGGTCTTTAATAGTAATAGAACGAATCACTTTGACCCGCGATATTAACACAATTATTATCATTTGATCTTTAACATTGACACGATTATTATATTTTGGTCCTTGATATTGACATAATTTTTCCTTAAATTTTTTTATTAGACTAAAATGTTAGTTTGGATCATAAAGCAACAATTTTGTCATTGTTGATGAGGACCAAAGTATTACTTTGCCATCACTAGCGAGTTAATGGAGAGTGAAACGTAAGTCGTATTCATTATTTAAGATCATTTTAACAATTAATTTAAATTTTAAATGTATTGTTCTTAAATTAGTAATGAGTTGTATGATGACGTTACATTGAGAGGACAGAAAAATGATACAAAACGATCAATTTTGGGACAAATTTGCTATTTCCTCTTTATGATGATCATGGCAACATGACAAAATGTCTCCGAAAAACAATATTTTATGAAATCAAGATACAGCTATAAGAACCGTAAATGTGGGATTTCAAATCCTCTTTATTATTATTTTACAATTTTCATGTTCATGTATGGCATTATTTAATAACGCATATTGAAAGTATGTGAAAAACTTAAAATATTATGCATAAATAATACAACTACTATAGATCTGGCGCTCTTATAAAATAAAAAAACTGAGATATAAAAAAATAGCAGAATCTCCTCGGTACTGCTGCATGCAGAAGTATTATATATACTGTTATAGTAATAACTAAGATACTCCAATTAACAAAACTTCTATTCACGAGGTGGTTTAATTTTCATTTTGATGATGTATGTGACGATAATTCTAAGGAAAATTTCAACATGCCCGGCCTAACTAGGAGTATGTATGGTTTTATTTGGTTTGGTATTGAGTCAAAATTAAAATTAAAATCATTTTATCGGTAATTTTCTAGAAGGAAAAATTTAAAAGTCGTACGGTCGTGATCGATTTTGGTTGCGTTAGGTTATTTGTTGAGTGGATTATATTTTATTTAATATTACTATGTTTTGGACCAAGTTTAAATTTAAAATGATATTGTTGTTTCATCACAATATTGAATTCCAATACTATGTCTAACTCATGTAAGGTCAATGAACATCTTTTAACATTAATTTTGACAAATTGCAAATATATTTAATTGCACAGTACGTATAACTTTTTTTTACATATCTTTTTATTCTTTATATTAAGAGTACTCGCATCAGTTGCCTTAAAAGTTATTTTAGGAAGTGAAAAAACTAATAACATCAAAAAATGGTGAATAGATTCACACGGTGCATTGAGCGGTTATTTTACATTTCCCTCATTTTCCCTCCAACCGGTATTATCTTTATCATATTTTGCCTCCATTATTTTCCTCTCTTTTCTTTATCATATTATTATTAATTAATCTATGCTAAAAAATTAATGCCATAAAACTTACTTAATTTGATAGTGAATTTTTTTTGGATTCATTTAAATTTTAAAAAAATTAGAGATAATGAAATTTAATTACAACTTATTTAAATCAATATGTACTTTAAAAAAAATAATTGTTGAAAATTTAATTTTTGAAATTTGGGTGAATAATAGGGAAGCTGATAAAGTAGATGTATAAAAAGCTAGTGCCAAAAATAGAAAATTGACGGTTACGAGTGTATTATAGGAAAATTATTGGGAAACTGATGTGAGTGCTCTAATACTTTCAAGAAAAATGTACATATCTCTTATCACGTTATACCAATAATAAAAACACATAAAAATTCTCTTGACAACTATAGCCCGCTGGACTTTTAAAAAAAATTAGGCATCAGTTCGTTTTAATCCGTTCTCTCACTAATAATCGAACCGACATTGGTTCCTGCAAAGGCCGAACCAAAATCGGTTCGTTTGGCATCGGTTTTAGAAATTTCGATTATTTTCGATTTGACTTGGGTCGGTTGTATGTGTTCGTTTTCGAATTTTATACACACCCTCAATCTTAGTTATATATAATTTTAACCTTTAGATGAACTCATAGATGATGTGAAACGAACAATTTGTCAAGTTTTTCTAAATTTGGTTAATCTAATATCCATGATTATCTTCAATACATAGTCTTAATTCGTCATCATTGCCAGTGATTCGCCGCTTTCATGAAATTACAGTCTCGTAATTCATCATCGGCGACAGTGATTTGCCGCTTTCATTCAATTCAATACATAAACAGGTCCATAATATTAACATTTTAAATGTTCAAAATATGTCATTTATGCATAGTAATAAAGAATCTTATAAGAATATACCTCTCAATCCACTTTACTTCACGTTTTAACTAAATTTTGGACCAATCTGCAAGCATTGGCCAATATCATAGACTAAATTATAACTTTTATACTTTCGAGGACCAAAAAGCAACCTGAACCCACTTTCAAGGATCATTTCAGCAATTTACTCTTGTTTAATATATAGTTTTTCTTGTTTGTTCATCTTATAAATATATTTTTAAAATTAACTTATCTAACACGTGTCTTACAGGAGAAACAAAGAATTTGTCATAATCGCCTATTATAATATTTTCGCTCTTTTTTATTTGTTATTCTAGCCTTAATTTTTTGTTTTTAAATATTTGTCATTCTAGTATAATAATTGTAAATTTACATTTTGAATGTACTTTTTGATTACTTTTTTCTTATGAAGTTATCAATCAATATGAATTATATAATTTCAATTGATTAACATTTTATATTTCCAAAGTACTTTTTAACTACTTGTTATTTTCCTTAATATATATGAATTGTTATTTTCTCCCCAAGATATTTTCACATATTATTTTCACATTCTAAATGAATAACATAAATGACTAGAAAATAAATAAAAAAATGAAAGAAGTACGAAATAGTTGTACCTACGTAATAAGTTGCTTCAAAATTGCGAATAATAAGGAGCTAATGACTTATTAATGTTTGATGGGTTTTTCTAGAACTAATAATGAAGCTATATTTGATTTGATTTGAGTAGGAATATTTTAATATTATTATAACGTCAAAATAGGTCTAAAAACCCAGCTGATGATGCTATAATAATGGAGTAATAATCTCCTTAATTAATGTTATGGTTGTTCTAGAATGTAGCAGATAGCTTATGATTTACATTTACTACATACCATTAATTGAAATGATACCGGCCATGATAAGTTGACAACAACATGGGGTGCGTGCGTGTAAAATCCGTATAATAAGTCTGAGTTAGAATCAAGAGTGACCATGTTGCAAATGAAAGAGATTATAACATATTCAATGTACGGACTGACTAACATTTTTCACATTGCACAAACTTCACCACCAACTCACCAAGTATTATTAGTTTGTTTCTAAAATTACTTTCGTGAAATTAACTAGTTTTTATTTTTTTAAATATCTTTTCTAGTTATATATGGAATGGGTAATTAGAGGTTATTAACTAAAGGAAAGTTAAAATGAAATATGAAGCAATTTTCTCGAACGAGACTTGAACTCATGACCTCCTACATGGAAGTTGGGTCGAATGCCACCGAACTATAAAGCCATCGGCAATTAGAGGTTAATATTGGAACCCCAAGTCACATGTGACAGTTGTCCAAGTTGTAGTATATATAACGAGTTAATTGCTGGAAAGGTCCCACTAAATGGGGGTCTGGTGCAGTTTAGTCCCCGAAAGTGGCACTGTTGCGGAAATGGTCCCTGAAAGTGTGTATAATGGTGCATTTTGGTCCTTGGTCCATTAACATTAACGGTTTTCGGTGTGAATAGTAGAGTTTTAGGGCAAAAATGAAACTTTAATAAGTTGGTTACCTTAATGAAACTGGAGGGATAAAATGACTAAATTACCCCTAGATACTTTTTTTCTTTTATAGTTTTTTCAAAAAAAAAATTGATTGTTTATTTTTCTAGTAATTAAAAAAGATTCTATTTTGGTAGTTGTGTAGCGAAAAGTTTCGGCTTTTGGCAAAAATATTCGAAATGATAAAGGTTGGGTTTCCGTAGTTTTTTGGCAAACAACTATCAAAATCAAAATTTGAACATTTTTGTCAAAACCGAAACTTTAATTTAAAACAACCACAAAAAATCGAACTTGTTTTACTAGGGAAAAAAATCGAAAAAAAGATTAAAAAAAAAGTGTATCATAAAGTATCGGGGGTAGTTTAGTCATTTTCCCCCACTAAGTTTCATTAAGGCAACCAACTTCTAAAAAGTTTCATTCTTGCCCCAAAACTTAAAGTTACACGCTGAAAACCGTCAATCTTAACGGATCAGAGACCAAAATGCACCATTATACACACTTTCAAGGACCATTTCCGCAATAGTGCCAATTTCAGGAACCAAACTGCATCGAAACCCCATTTTCTGGGGCCGTTCCAGCAATTAACTCTATATATAACCCTGTGTTTGTTTAACTTTCCATAAGTTTTTTAGGTAATAAATTTGATTATTTCCTACTTTGTACTCCTTTCCTTGTACTTCCATTCTAAAATGATTACTCTATCATCATAGTGTGTCATTTATTAAATTTGTATCAAAATTGAAAAATAGGTAGAATCTTTTTTTTAAATGCATTACAAACTTTTTAAATGAGCACGATTAAAATGAAGTCTCACGTAATACTATACATATATAACTAATATCTTAACCATTGAGTAAATGTTCATAGTACAAATTTCAAGACCGAAAGAGTGTGAAGTAACGAAGTCCCATACAATGCATATTTATATATCTTAATAATAATAAACGTGCTTAATTTATCGTACTGCTGCTACTATTTTATTCTTCTTCTGCAGGACGTGTTGAATATTTGAACAACTCATCACATTACTCACCCCTATATATAACACCCCTACTTCTTGGACACCCCTAAGAGCTAGGGTAATAACATCAATAATCACCGACCATTTTATTTTTCCAAATATGTTGTGTAATAACAATATTTCAGATGCAGATTTGCAAGCCCTTCTTGAATCAGTTCAGCAATATCTCCTAGATGATTATTCTGATGTCATCCAGGCTGAAGTGGTTCAAGAAATCAACACATCTAATCCCCCTTTAGAATATCATTTTGATGATTCAAATTTTTGTTTTGATGAAACATTTAGTCATTTTGATGATAAGTTGTGGACAACAATTTTGGGACATAGTCATTCGGAGTCTCCAGGAAGTAGTAGCTGCACTGAAGAAGTGTATACATCGTCTGATCAATCCTCGCCCTCTTCTGGAAACAATGCGGTGATTACCAAGGATGATTGGAAGCGGTTTAGAGGCGTGAGGAGGAGGCCGTGGGGGAAGTTCGCGGCTGAGATAAGAGATCCTGAAAGGAAAGGCTACAGGATTTGGTTGGGGACTTATGAGAAGCCTGAGGATGCAGCATTGGCTTATGATCGAGCCGCGTTTAGGTTACGTGGCTCGAAGGCTAAGGTTAACTTCCCACACCTTGTAGGGCCAGATATGCCCATGCCTGTTAAGGTAAACCCTAGAAGAAAACAGTTATTAGAGGGTACATCATCTTTGGATAGTTGTACTTCTAAGAAGAGGAGGGTTGAATGATTTCTTAGGCTTCCACTAAAATCTTAGGCTTTAGTTTGTTATGAATCATATGAATATTTTGTACCTTCAAATAATTGATCTATAAATAAAGCTTTACATTATACCTTATGAATTTTCGATTGAGTGTATTATAACTCCTATGAAATTATATATTTTCTTGGATTTTCGTTCCTATTTAGGACGAAGTAGTTGTACTTTAGTCCTAAATAGTTACATTGTTGTAGATCAGTCTATGAGAGAGACACATATGTTGAGAAAATTGGAAGACTTCCCCCGTCCCCCACTTTTTTTAACTTTTGCCCTCCTCACGATGGAGGGCACGATGCTCTCCAAGGATTTTTTAATCGTTCCCTCCATCGTGCCCTAGCCCACAATGGAAGGCACGATGACGTGAATATAGGTGCTCTTGGTGGGGGAGGTGGGTTTTGGTATTTGGTGGTGCTTCAAGGAAGAAAGAAGGAAGAAGAATAAAGATGAATGAAGAAGAAGAATAAAGATGAAAGAAGAAGAAAGAAGGAAGAAGAAGAAGAAAATAAAAGAGAAAGGTTAATGGAGATTGTGAGATGGTGATAGTGGGATGTTGGTGAAGAGATGGTGGTGGTGGGATATGGTGAAGAAGAAAAAAATGAAGGTTAATGGTTGTTGTGGGATAGTGATGGTGGGATGTTGGTGAAAAGATGGTGGTGGTTGGATATGGTGAAGAAGAAAGAAAAAAAAAGAAGGTTAATGGAGGTTGTGGGATGGTGATGGTGGGATGTTGATGAGGAGATGGTGGTGGTGTGGCGGTGGGATATGGTGAAGAAGAAGAAGGGGTAGAAAAATGGAAGGATTCATTTAGAGTAATTTAGGAAGTTTGGAGGGGAAGGGTAGTGAAATCCAAAAAAATAAGATGAGGGGTAGAAATTAAAAAAAAAAAAACGGGAAAGGGGCATTCTTCCAATTTTCTCCACATATGCTGCACTATATTTTCCGAAAGTGATAAAATATTGCACATTTTTCTCCATTGTTTCAAAGATCATTCTGCAACATTTATAACTTTCGGGAATCATAGGGTAACATGTGTTTCACTTTCAGGATAATTTGCAATAATGTAACTATTTTAGATTCAAGTATAACTTCATCTCACACTATGTAGGACCAATAATCCGACAATTAACTGATGAAATTAACATCTCCATCACATATACAGAGTAATCATATACGGAGTATATGTTTTGATTAATAATCTCACAACCATCTTATTGATGTGATTTATATTTTATTAAATGAGTAGATTGCTGAAATGGTCCTCGAAAGTGGGTTGATGTTGTCTTTTGGTCCTCGAAAGTATAAAAGTTGTAACTTAGTCTACGATATTGGCCCATGCTTGCAGATTGGTCCAAAATTTAGTTAAGGTGTTAATTTTTAACGTCTCAAAGGCGACTGTAGTTCACTTCTAAGCTAATTTTATTATTACCGTTCCAACTTATTAACAACACGTGTAACTCACGAGGCTGGTAGGCCGTTAACATTTAACAACACCCTTAAATTTTGGACCAATCTGCAACTGTTGGCCAATATCATGGACTGATTTGCAAATTTTGTACTTTCGGGACCAAAAGGCAAACTGAACCCACTTTCGAAGACTATTTCAATAATTTGCTCTTTACTAAATAAATAGTACATTCACAACAATATTCTATTTTTCAATTCTGAATCTTATTTATACAATGATAATAACTTACTAGGTACGATATTATATTTCTAAGGTCAAACCAAAATTTAAAACTTAATATTTATGCATCATTCAATTTCCTCAAAAATGCTTCCCCCATCCTATAAAACTAAGGGTGGATACATTTTTCGAACTATTCGAATTCAAATTTAACGAATCGATGTTGATATTCTAGACAAATACAAAGAATTTGAATCGAATTATAACATCATTGAAATACACAACAAATGGGGGGAAATTTTGGGTCTAAATACTAAGTGTTGAAATTTTGGTTTCGTCCTAAAATTGAGGTCTAATCGTATTTGCTCTAGGACTTTAGACTAAAAGATTTGATTTTACCCCAAAGTCAGGCCTAATTACGATTTTACATCTAATTTTAAAGCCACACCTAATTTATGGATTAAATTTTTTTGTACCAATTATATAGACAATATCCGCAGTGTGGCCGTTGACTGGAACAAAAGTTCAACTTGCACATACATATTATCTGGGACTATTTTAGCATTTTTATCTCATAATAGATATAACGGGTTTTCTAAAAATGTGCCTTAGGACACAGGTTAAGATGTTAATAACAAAAAGTATTTGATTGAGAAGATAAAATTGATATGGAATATTTTGTTTCAAATATGTTACCTTATATGTTTACAATTATTACATTTTGTTTCCATTTCATGCTCTTAACATGTACCTAATAAGGACACTTTTATATAAAAAGTGTAAATATAAAAGTGCCTATACTTTTATATTCACACCTTAATACATGGAATGATTTTTGAATCTACAACCTATTAATAAACTAGGCAAAAGTACAACCCAAGGAATAAAATTACCCACAAATGAATTAAAATATATAGATTTGTTATATATATCAAATAAATATCTGTAAAGTATTAAATTAAAAATAAGTATTGTTAGTAATAAGTAAGAAGGTATAAAAATAGGGCAAATAACACCGGACATTATTAACGTTTGATTTATTTATTATATTTTCGGCTGACGTTCAATTTCATGCAAATACATCACTCATGTTCCAATAACTCAACCTGTCTGGATCTTTCCAATTTTTCTAAAATCGCAATTTTAAGCACAAAAATTGGAAGGATAATTTAGTCACGACACTTAAAATTATGTCTGTTTCGTTTTCTATGGGCAGGTGGCATGGCTGCATGGCATCTTACCGAGGCTTCCAATCAAAAGTTTTTAGATTCAAATTTCTATAGGGACAATTTATCTCATATTTACTCTAATTTGTATATTATTAGTTAGTATTTTTAATATTCATTATTTGTATAAGTGTCTATTAGTTAGTAATTTATGTATTAATTATTTATAATTTCATTGTATTCATAATTATATTGCACAAAAAGGGTATATTATTAATAAATTGAGGTATATGACATGGTGCAAAATATTGAAAGACTATAGAAATTAAAAAGTTAGATATTACAATTACTAATTACTATAACTATGAAGGATATCTAAAGAAATCTATCCTTTATACAACTGGTGGAGGTAATTATAACATGTTTTAAACGCTCGTAGCTCAAGATTCCTTCATTGTTGGTAAAGAATTATTATAATTATATAATTTCTATATATAACTTTAATTTTTCATAATATTAATTACCCACCAATATCATTAATAACTATCATTTTTATGATCATCAATCTCAATTAAGGGAGTTCCGTTTGTTTATTTAATACATTATAATTTTCACGTGCTCTCATTTATTGTCATTATAATAACATCATATAAAAATAAATTTAAAGAATATACAATAAAAGTGATAAGCATATTCACACATATTTTACTATGCATAAATAATTAGTATTTTAAATATATTAGTATTCTAAATATTTTAATACTAATCTTGCATTTTGAGTCTTACAAGTTCCCTATATATATAATACCCTAAGACTTGCATTGCACCAAGGCTAGGGCCTAGGACTAGGATAAATATAAGTGATCATTGAAAAAGATCCTTATCATTTACCATTTTACTAAATATGTTGTCCAATAATACCATTGAAAATGCAGATTTACAATCCCTCCTACAATCCATTGAACAATATCTCCTAGATGATTCCGACTACATCCAACCGGAATCTATCATTCCCTTGAATGATAATAATCATTTGGAGTCCAATTTATGGGAAACAATTTATTGGGAAGCCAATAATCATGCAAACTCTCCAGGATGCAATAACACTAGTGAAGAACTAAGTCCATGTGATGAGTCCTCTCCCACTAGGGAGAAGGAAATCAAAGATTGCAAGCGGTTTAAAGGCGTGAGGAGGAGGCCGTGGGGAAGGTTCACCGCGGATATAAGAGACCCCGATAGGAAAGGGCGTAGGATTTGGTTGGGGACTTATGAGAGCGCAGAAGATGCAGCATTGGCTTATGATCGCGCGGCATATAAAATAAGTGGCACGAAGGCTAAAGTGAACTTCCCGCACCTTGTAGGGAAAGATATGGCCATGCCTGTTAAGGTAAATCCTAGAAAGAAAGTGTTAAAAGGTGGTGCTTCATCATCCTCAAAGAAGAGGAGGATTGATTGATTGATAATTTGATAGATTTTTTAGGCTTGGACTCCAAACTTAGATAGTAAAATGTGGCACTAATTTTATGCTAATAAACATATTAATTAAGATAGATTTGTAGTATTATATTAAGTCCTCGTTCTAGCATATTTGTATTATGTTTTGTAATCTCTCTTGTTCATAACATAAAGTTAATTGCTCATCAATTCACCCGTTTCTTAATACTCTTTCGGGTGTTTTTTTTTGCTATCTTTAACTCTCTTCGTATCGACTAGTTAAGAATTGGTGATGCTGTCCGAACACATGTCAAGCGGTAAAGAGCTTGAGGCCAATGAGTAATATCACGCTTTGTCTCTTCTGGAGCGTGTAGGTTCGAGTCTCATATAAAGGCAGAATGTGTTGTGGAAGGGGTTAATGGACAACCTCAAATAAATCCCCTGACCATCTAACGCACATCTCGTGACTCCCCAGAACAGGGGACGACAGGGCAGTTAATGTTGCAGTTCTAACCTTTTTTTTAGTTAAGAGTTAGTAATATATTATTAACAAATATATCTCCAAATAATGAATAATTAAAACAACAACTACTTAATGAATGAATTAGTTTTATTTAGAAGTTTTTTTATTATACCTACTCATTAGTTAGGGGTTAAAAATAATCAAACTAATACATACTGCATTATATTAGAATTTCAATGTACCAATAATTATTTTAAGACAATTTCTTTTACTATGATGATAATTAAAAATTAGTATCTCTTCGATGCAATTTCTCTTATTAAGTTAATCATTAATGAGTATCTTCATATTCCCTCGAGCATTTTACTTGTCATTATATATTTCATACTTTTCTATAGTTTCTTTTCCTTTTACATCATATCACTAGCTATACATTTAATATGTACATGGATAATTTTTCTTCTCTAATTTGAATATTGGATGAAGTCATACTCCGTATATAGTTTCAGGTCCTATATCTTACAAATGATCGAGGTTAGAAAAGTAAAAATAGGAGGTTCATATATTTACATTGTATATTTTGCTAAAAGTTTTTACATGCGACAGTATATATACTCAAATAAACATAGTTATTATACTAAAAATATAAAGGGTATATGTCGAAATAATTATGAAATACTATGAACATATATAAATGTTAACTAATAAGTATTTGGGAAATGTAACATTAATCATAATATCCTAATTCATGTCAATCATATCAAAGTGTTATGGAATAATTAACTAATCATGATTATCCGTATATAGGATTATCCGTAACATTAATCATAATATCCTAATTCATGTCAATCATATGATATTTTTATAACAGCTCACCTAATTAATTATAATTGAGAACTGGGACTAATAACTGAATAAACATATATATTAGTAGACATATCTTGTGTTATCGCAAATTTGCTAATCAATCTTTCGTTGATTGATTTTTTTCTCCAACGGCTAAGAGATCATAAAATTTTCAAAACTTTTTTTTCTTTTTTGTAAATTAGTGATAAAATAAGAATTAAAAGCATGAATATAATAGTGTTATGAATAATGAATACAAAAATTTCTAACTGCTAAAGGATTAGAGTGAAATCTTTAATAAATTTTATTAGTCTTTCTCTACTTGTTAATATTAACAGGGTATTTTTTTTATTTTTTGTAAACTAGCGATGAAAGTATGAGTACAGTAGTATTACAAATAACGAATACATAAATTACTAATTAATAGAGAGTCGGAATAAAATATGATTGTTTAATTTTCAAAGAGACTTGAATCTAGGATCTCTTATATAGAAATTGGGTCAGATACGATTAGGCTATTGAGTCATCGACAATATTATCAATGTATCTTGAGTCATTATAAGAGACTTATTTCTTAGTTGCATTGCTATGAATGAGTGTAGTGAGTATTTAGAGAAAATAGATGTGACCATTGATCGAGCTTGCTTTTCATGGACTTTGTTCACCTGAATTGTAGATTGAAAATATAAGGAAAGAAACTTGCGGACACCTCTTCTATACAATCTGAAGTCGGTATATTTGAGTCGATAAATGTTTTTTTGATGAGGATATTATATGATAATAATTTCATAAAGAGAGAGATGACTGAAACTCGATGTGACTACCAATTGCTGAGAGAGAGGAGATCATATGAGTATCCATAATTCCATATGGGTAACTAGTTATTAGTGAAGGAGGAGATGGCTTCGTTGAGGATCTATATGGGTGAGAGTAGGGAATCGATACAAAATTTGAGTGCACAAAGAGAATTGCTTGTCTCCACCTCCATCTACGGATGATATGGAAGAAGAAGAATCACGTGAATGAATGTGTTTTCAAAATAATGTTATATAATGTTTTATGAACAATTTAAATAGTTATGCTTAATTTATTATTATGAATGACCATATTATGAACAATTTAAATGTGTTTAATGGTCTGAATGACAATATTTCTCTTATGCTCTTTTATTCAATGTATTTAATTTTATGACTTAATTGGAGCAAAATGTGATCACGCTCACATTAAGCGTCCCCTCACGCAGAACCTACAGTTTGAAAGGGAGTAAATCACGGTTCGATCCTTAGGACCTGGCTGAACCGGACCAAATACCCATCAAATATTTGGTGGGCTCGAACTAGGGCCCAAATACTTGGCCCCAACACATCTTATTAAATAATGAACATGAGACGTCCCCAATGACCTGGCTGGCCTGGACCAGGTCCGAATCGAACTAGGGGGGGTGGGGGTTGGGGTCTCGGACCATCCGAGGGGTCTGGTCCGTTAAGCACTCTTGGTTGGGTAATTAAGGAGGTCGCATGCATATTCATTTTCGGGTAATGCTAAATATGGTACATTTAGGTATATATAATTCCAAGACCCTACTTTCCAAGGCCCCAACGAACCAGTGAATCTAAGGTTGGATATTCATTCCAACCAATGAATTCAAGGTTGGAATGAATATCCAACCTTAGATTCACTGGTTCGCTATATAATAATGAAAAATTGAATTGTTGTTTAGAACCGAACCAATGAATCTGAGGTTGAGTATTCATTCCAACCTTGAATTCATTGGTTGGAATGAATATCCAACCTTAGATTCACTGGTTCGTTGGGCCTTGGAAAGTAGGGCCTTGGAATTAGTTTTTACCGGTACATTTATATACAGTACTCCATATTAATTTACTAAAATACCCTTTTAAATTGATGAGAACAAAACTTTCAATCTCATTTATCAAATTTCTTCTCTCTCTGAACTTTAATCTATTAAAAAACCTCTCTAGAACACCAACCATATTCTAGATCTGGAATGGGTAACTCAAAGCTCAAACAATCATCATCTACTCATCAACTACCACAATTTCGTGCGGATAAGCAGCAGGCGTATTTTATACTTCGATACTTAAATAGTGGATTTGATTCAAATCAAAAGTTTGTGTCTAAGAAAGCTATAAATTTTGTTAATTTTGACTTTCGATTTCAAACTAACAATCTTTCTTATATAGAGGGAGTATTTGATGCTGTTTATGCTAATAAAGATATGACATTTTTTGCTCTCTCCTTTATTTTTATTTATTTATTTATTTTGTTATTAGTTTGTGTTCATTTGTTGTTGTAATCATATTTGATTAATTAGTATTTGTTGTCTTGAATTAGTTAAAGATATAATGAAAACAAACTGTGTTGTTTGAATATGAACACATGTTATATTGATTATGTGAAAAAGCTTGAACTTTTTCTGTTTTTGCAATGTGCCCATTACTTAGTTGTAAATTATGTATGGAATTACCTTTAATTGGGAGATTTTATGATAAAGCTCTTGTCGTGTTCGTGAAGCAATCATCATCTAGTCATTAATGAAATTGGTGATCAATGAGAAGAAATTAACAGTTTTATATAATTTTTGTAGAGAGAAAAAAGAAATCCACACTTCTAGAGAGAGTGATAAATTGCAAATGAATTGAAATTTGTTGATACTGAAATTTTGTAAGGATAAATTTGAGAATAAGAGTTGGGGTACTGTATATAGATACCATATATAGCATTTGCGCTTCCTTAAATCCCAATGATGACAAAACAATAAATTGAAGGTTTGAGGTCATATAATGGGCCATATTTCCATAAATGTTTAGGACGTGGTTGTAGAAAATGGCTTTTGTTTTGGAACCTGGCTTCTCATTATAAAGTCTTAACATCTGTATCGTATTTTTTCTTATCAAATAATATAATATCATACTGAAAATAAATTTCATTAATCGGGAAGGGTAAATCTACGGTAACAACGGGCAGAGCCGGCTGAGCCGTAAAGGCTTCTGTTATTAGAATACTTGTCGGATCAATAATCACTAGACTAAGACCACGGATTAACATCTTTATCATATTGGTCAAGGCTAGTATGATAGAGATTTTCCCTTTTCCAATTAATATAAATTTACTTTCAATATGATATCGTTTGACAAGAAAAATTTTCCAAACGAAAATCGACCCGGATTTTGTCAATCCATTAGGAATCTGAAGCGGTGATTTATAAATTCGGGTATGACAGACTATAAGTTGTTCTTAATTATATTGGGTCGGTTAAAGAAGTACATGCACGAATTGTAACGAATTGTTTGACCTGTCACATCAATTTATATGTTTTCCCGTAACTGTCAAGTTTAAACACCATGCCAAAAATATATACACTATTATTTGGAATAAGATGCAGTCAAATTCCTTGAAGATATTCAATATAAGAACCATCCATCAAATTAAACACTAATTTAAATTGTATAATTAGTCTTAACATGCGATGCAAACAATAGCATAATACATAATATAAAGTACAACGTGACTATATTTGTAATTTCCAGGAACTTCCCTCAATTGATGAATCACTCAACTTTTGGTAAGTGTTAATTACATTATTAATATTTTGATTGAAAATGTACTCCTTGTATTTAATCTTCAACATTATATAAGTTACAATAAAGAGGGTGATATGAATTTTAAAATGTTATACAAATATAGTAAAGCCAATAAATGCTAGTAAAATAAAAAGTTCATTATTAAAATGGTTCAAGTAAGCCAGGCCCAGTAACTGGTATAAATGCCAGGAATCAGGATACGCTTTGGTCCTTAAATTGAAATTTAACGTTGACCAATAAAAAGGAATGGTTTTTAGGGCGAAACAGAAATTTTAAGGTCAAAACTAGTTTACTTTTGAGGTAAAAAAAAAAAATTTTGAAAGTGTTAGCTCAAAATTGTTTCCCTTTTTCTTCAAAATTTCAACTAAACCATAAAAGTAAACATTTTTTGTTGGTCAATGTTATGTTTTAACAAAAAAGTTAATTTAGGAACCAAAATGTCCCTAATTTCCTAAATACACACTACCAGGGATCATTTCCACAACGACACTAATGACATAATTTGTTTCAACTCGGGTGGTCCCGTACATATGTTGACCACCACGTAGATCCACAATACCTGCTCAATATATACCCTCTCGATATTATATAGAAAAAAGTAGAAGCGACAACCCAATTATATATATGCTTATTGAGTATATATACCAGAACACGCTCAAATAAATACATTTTTACTTTCAAAATAAAAATAATAAACAAGAGACATTCTTAAAGCTAAGAAAAATAATAAACTATTTTTTTTTATGATAATTTATCACTAGTATTTCTAATGGATCAGAAAGCATATATAACCAACACTTGACACCCATACAATACATGACTCAGTTCAACTCGAAACCCAACCAACATTTAATGAAGTGTTAATGATAGGGATGATCATCTATGTTTACCAAATGTTTTTAGTGTATAAAGTCATCCGAATCAACATGGGATACATAATAATTGCCCGAGTGTATAAAGTCATAACAAGTCGAATAATTCAGTATCTACTCAAACTTTACTGTTCATTACCTTAGTTATATACTTGCCAAACACTTTTATAGTAATACAAGGGACCCTTCTACAATTAAATTTGTTACTCCGTATTATTGAAGATCATATGTTATTATCAATTACATAATACGTCCATATTGAGGGCTCAAAACATCTCTTCATGCTCAGTTTCTCAGAAAAGATGCAAAAGATACTCAACAAATAAAATAAATACTGTATGTTGTCCGAATCTTTAATTTATTCTTGGCCAACTCTACCAAGTCGTATAAATAGAAGAACCAAATCATAAATTGTTCCATCAATATCCGACAGAAAGCCATTAGCTACAAAAAGACAAGCAAAAAACATCCTTAGTACCCAATTATTTGCAACAAAAATTCCCTGACTAAAAATGTCTCAACAACAAATTTCAGAGTCTGAATCATCGCTTCTCCATTCAATTCAACAATATCTTCTCAATGATAATAATACTAACCATACTCAAAATGTTTTCTGGCCTCAACTTCATTCTTTTGATGACACGCACAACTCGAGAAACAATTATTCTTTCGATGCCTATAATAACTTAGTCCCATTTCAGTGTGACACTTCCAATAATACCAACATTTCTTCCCCAGCAAACACAAGCACTCCCGAAGACCCCATGAACTGGAGGCGGTACAGAGGCGTGAGGAGGCGGCCATGGGGGACGTTCGTGGCAGAAATTCGAGACCCAAGTAGAAAAGGGATCCGAGTCTGGCTCGGGACGTATGAGACATCGGAGGATGCAGCTTTGGCTTATGATCAAGCTGCCTATAAGCTCCGAGGTTCGAAAGCTCTGCTCAATTTTCCACACTTGATTGGAACAAATATGAAGGAGCCGGTTAGAGTTAATCCAAGAAAAAGATCATTAGCCAAAGCTAATAAATCCTCGTTTATAAAAGAGGAAAATGATTTTAGGTACTCCAAGAAACTGAAGATGGAAGACAAAGCAACTGAGGAAACACAATTTTCATCACTCCGAAGTGTTTACTTTCTCAATTTTCTTGATGTTTAATTGTAGTTAGTTCACATAGATAGATTTTCCATTCATATACGGAATATTATTTGTTATTTCATCATAATAAAATAAAATTATAAATGTGTGACAACATTAGAAATAGCATTTCTTTAATAGTATTAATTTCTCAAAGAGTTACACAAACAAGTTTTGTCAATGTCTCAAGAACAAAACATAAGGGATGGCAAGATTTAGTACTTAATAATGTTTGTGTTGCAGTAAAAGTTCAAACATAACTCACGCGCATACATACCCTGAGGAGTATATTTCTTATTTCCTCATTTTGTCGTAATCTGTCTTTGTTCCTTAACTTCGTATTGAGCAAAATTGATAGGGGCAATGTTGTCGTTTCCTCAATAGGAGTAATAATTAAATAATTAATTAAACGAACAAACCAAACCACTTTCTTTGTATTTATTACTTGTATAAGGTAAGTAATTATCAAAGCTAAAATCAATTAAAATTTGGTCATGTTTCGTCTTATCAATTTATATTGTTGTCATAAGGGTAAATCAATGCCTCCGGACATAGCTCAAGTGGTAAAGAGCTAGAGTGAAGGTGAAAAGCAGTCTCGCCTTTTCATGCAATGACCCTCCCACTAGGAGCTAACCTTATGTTTTGGAGTAGTTAACGGGCAATATGCAAATCCTAGTCCCCTGATCATGCGAGGCACATCCCATACCAACCTCTGACATCATATCCAGGGTAGAGAGTTGTCAGAGCCCTTAGTTTGAGGGTCTCAAACTTTTTATAAGGGTAAATTAATAATCATCTAACAAAAAAAAATTCGTCTTGAGCCTTTACCAAAATCTTATGTAACATAACTCGACTCGTTATATGTAGAGTGGGTAATTAATGTAATACTTCTTCCGTCCCTAAAAGATTGTCATATTTTGACTTTTGGTGGTCAATTAAACACGATTTAAAACATAAATATCTATTATTTTACATGTGAAAAAACTATAAAAAGTTAATATTTCAAAAATATATATTGAGACGAATCTAACAAGGTCTCACAAGACTATATTATTTCTTATCGTTTAATAGGAATTCATGATCAAATTTTATAATGTTTGACTAACAAAAGTCAAAATGTGACAATCTTTTAGGGACGGAGGGAGTATAATTATAAGTTATCATTATGTATTTATAATTGATCATATGAGTAATATTATATTGTTCAAACAACCATATGCATATCTCATCATATTTTTGTGCATATATATGTATTGTTTACTTATATATATATGACCATATAATTTATATATTTTATATATAATAGTCAGATATTTATTTTTGAATTACATATATATGCTCCTTCCGTCCCTTTTTTTAAGAAATATTTTTATTTTTTTGAGTTAAACTTAAAAAAGTTGGGCTATAAATTTTTATTAGCCGATAAGAAATAGTATAGTCATGTAAGATCTCGTTAGATATGTAAGATCTCGTTAGATATGTTTCAATATATATTTTTGAAATATCAACTTTTAATAACTTTTACGCATGTGATTGAAGATATTTACGTTTTAAAATATTAACTTTTTATATCGTAAAAAGTCAAACTGGCCTTAGAATAAAGGACAGATGGAGGGTATTTTTTAATTTTTCTCCCATATATAATATGGTATATAATTTTAACAATATCTAATCAAATTGGATTGCGCACAAACAGCTTCTATTTAATTATATGTCATTATTATTTCACTCAATATTTCTCTTTTTTTGAAATATCTTTTATGAGTTATCATATGCATCATTCAAATTAAACTTATTCACCGAAACAAGACCTATCATATCATGATGAAGCACTTACCGTGACGACACCAATGAGATCAGACTGGGGACCTCAAATTTCTAATAAGTATTTCTTCAACTAATTCATTTTAAATTTAGGTGTTATATTAACACATTAATAATGTCGATTAAAAATTCACCGGATTTGACGAGTGGTCCCAACATAATGTGAACGTATATTTTCTTGGGATTTTTGGATGATTAATTTAGTTGATGACATTCATTAAGTTCGTCAATTTAGTTGAAATTCAAATGAACTATATTTTGGTCAGCTCAACTATATACAAGACTAATTCAAATCATCATCTTCAGTTCCATGAATGTGCTTAAAATGACCTAGTTTCGTTCGATATGTCCTTTTTAACTTTTTCTAATAAAAGGTTGCGTGATGAATAATATATTGGGAAATAATACGAAGGTGTCGCGTAAAAAATAGACATAAGATTAAAAAATTGAAATAAATTGATAAAATGATTCAGATTTAATTAATACAAAGTTAATATCAAATTAGTAATATAAAAGAACTGGCTCGATTAAGAATATTATATTTATGTCTTCAATTACACATGATATCGTTATTAGCCGGTGAATTAATATAAAGAGAAAGGTTAAATAATAAGAGTATGTATATAAATAAGATAGATTTAATTTATATTGTGGTACAAACTAGTAGAATGGGTCAGTTATTACAATAAACTGTATATTCCATATTACTTAGGCTTTTGTAGTTTCTTTTTTGTGAACAAGTTGACCAGAATTTTGATTAATTATGGGTAATAATATGTAATTAAGCTACTGATGCAATACTCAGCTGGACCACCTGACAGTTATATTGCGCGTCTAAAACGAATTTGACAACTGCTCAAAGAATAAAACAAATTTGGTAATCGCCTAGTGGGTGTTTTCCTTAATCGATGATTTAATAGTCTTATGGCATATGACTTTCACTTTTTTTTTATAAATTAGCGATGAGGTGAGAGTCGAACCCAGAACCTTTTTTATCACTAGCGAGAGGCTTTTCCACTAGACTTACACTTTTAAGTAAAATGTCTTGAATTTTAATCTTGGTGGAGACAATTTGTCTCATATTTCTATGTAGCTTTTGATTAGTTAGCTCCTACTCCAACGGTTTATAGTTAAGAATTTATGCATCTGTTAATTGTAATACTACTTTCGTTTTTTTTTTCTTTTTGTAAGTTAGCGATGAGGTGAGTATCGAACCCAATCCCTTCTGGTCACTGGCAAGAGCCTTTTCCACTAGGCTATTCAATTAACTCAACTACTTCCGTTTTTTTTTAAGTTTTCGTTTTAGACTTAGGCACAAAATTAAGATATTTTACTTGTATACTCTCATTTATTATAGGAATAAATAATTCTATATTAAGTTCCAAGACAAAAATATAATTCATGCTCATTTAATGACAAGGTCATAACAGGAAAACTAAACTAAAAAGTGTCTTGAAAATGTAAAACGACAAGTAAATAAAAAAAAATTGCATACTTTTTAATCTGAACTTTTACGAAGAGATCTTACGTTCAACTCCAGCTAAAAGCATATTCTTTCATATGCTTAAATTCTTTTGCCCCTGAACTTTGGTGGTCTGGTCAGCTTGCCCTCTTAAGTTTTAAAATCTGTCTACTTGCCCCCCGAACTATCTAAACTGATCATTTTAGGGACTTTCACATTAAAATTGACAGATTTTAAGTTTTAATGAAGAGTAAAATAGGGATTCAACATAAAATAGACTTTTGAGGTCAATCTTAATAGACATATTATATTGGGCCCCTTTGAAACAAATAAAACTATTAATCAAAAATGAAAAATCATCCCCTCCCTCTACCCTATCGATTCCATGAATCCTAAGCCATCTGCTTTTATTTTAGTCGAACGATATCATACTGAAAGTAAATCTTACATTATTGGGGAGGAGGAAATTTACACTACCACGGAACCAAAGGCATCGATTCTTATTAGGATGCCCGTGATTTTACTGCCTCTATATTTTCCTGCTCAAACTTTGCTTTACTTTAAAAATTTGTATATTCATTATTTGTATTAAAATCTTTTTGCATTTGTCATAATCTCAAAAAAGAAAAGAGAATGAGGAAGCAAAATCCCGGAACTCATTTTACCGGAGGGCCAAAATTTTCATTCGTACTACTATCGACTGGTTTCTTATCTCAAGTTTGATTTAATCGAATAGCCTAGTGGGTTCGAACTCACCTCATCGCTAATTTTTTTTTAAAAAAAACAGATGAAAGCTCTTGCGGACACTTTCCCAAAGTTGCAAACCTTTAAGACGACCCTCTTCAACTTATGATCTCTAGCTTCTTAACTCAAATAGGGTAAAAAGCCATACTTCCAGACATGCAATTAACCAAATAGGTCTGTGATGATAACTGCTATCTATCAAAAGAATAGTCGGCATCGGAATCCAGGTCGGGTTAGAGGTCCCGGTTAACTCGGGACCGTGTTATAAATAACTCAAATCAGTTTACAGTTTATTTGATTCCCAATCCAAACAGATTGTTAGGGAGGGATTTAGCTCAAATCAAAAGTGCCGAAAATATGAGATTACCCTTTGACAGTCTAAAATCCCTTATCCCTCCACGTCAGGGCAAAATCGTATAATAGCAAATCATAAATGAGAATAAGACCTTATGTGGAAAAGAAAAGGATAGATATAGTGCTAAAACTGTTCTTGTCCATGTTAATTCAAAATCGAACAATCTGTCGATACAAGATGGCTAATACGGAGTATATCTCACCAAAATAATAACTGCGTAGAGCAGATATTATCATGAGTTGTTGAGATGCCAAGTACAGAAAACATGTTTGATAGAGCCAATCTACACACTACGCTCCTCAAAATATGGCCTCATCCCAAAGGTTGACGTCTCCTGAAAACAATAAGTATAAGATCATAATGAAAACGAAGGCGCCAGAGCTCACGACCCAGCCATAACATCCCTGAAGCATAATAACTGAAGATTACCTCTTTGGTCGTGTTCTCTCTTCTTCATAATCCATCACTCCACCAGATTCAGCAAAGATCTCCTCATGCCCTCTGAAGTCAACATCGGCCTGCCACAATGTAAGTAAGGCACATCGACAAACATATTCCAGAACTGATATGTGAAGGTTTACAACATTAATATAAGGTGATCCATAAGATGACTACATATTTGGTATGTCTCTGAAAACCCTGTATTCGTTCATGGGCTCAACCAAGAAGAATGGTTATTCATAGTACGAGTTCTGGATAAAGGAGAGCAACTAAAATCAATTGGTAGGAGTAGTAGCTAACGTTACTTATATATCCCACCAAATTCTTTGATGGTTACAAAATAATCTTGGTACTAAATGAATAATGGTTATAAAATAAATGAATAAATAAATAAAAATATTACAATAGATTTTTTGATTAAAAATGAAACATATAATTACATAATGAACAAGCAACAGGGCGGAAGTAACTAAAACACTTCGAAACAGATCGCGCTCAATTAACATAAAATAAGATCTATATTGCAACTTCATATTAGAAAGCTTAAACTTTCATCACAGATCAAATTATACTTTACTGACCTTGAAGGAAAGAGTCTTCTTCACATCTTCCACTCTTTCTTCGACTTCTTTTCTGTGCTTTTGGTCTAACTCGCCCATGGAATCAGCCCACTTGATCTTCTCTTGAATTGTGACAAGAAGATTATCGGAGGTAGTTAACCTATGTTCATTGAGAATTGTAATAATAATAGTTAATCAACTTGACCATGAGCTCCTAGACTACAGGGACAAAATTATTTTTGGTCAAGTAGAACTACCACCACATGATGACATGATCAGTCACAGTCAGGTACAAGAAAACAATGAGATAAAAAATCATAACTAGTTTGGTCGTTTCTTACCATCGACTATTACGTATATAAAAAAAGAGATAAAAGGTCAAAACTAGTTCGGTCATTTCTTAGTATCAGCAAACAACATATGGTGCAAAGTAATCTCGGAACACCTCAGGTACTAAAAAAAACAACAAAATGAGCAATCAGAATACTCGATGTAACTAAGGCAGGTGTTCAAAATGTTAAAAACACTACCACAGCTTTATAAATATGTTCACAAAAATTGGATCTAATGTTAAATGTCTCATAAAACCAAAAGATTCTAAGACAACAGAAAAAAAACTCAATATATGAGTTCCTAGAACAGATAATAAAAATAGGAAAATCAAATCAAATACGGTCACAAACCATTGTGATAAGCTTACCAATTGTTTAATGTCTGTATCATACACTCCATTTGCCCTGGTCTGAGATCCCTTCCAGCTGCAAATTGCACCTAAAACAAACATAAATGAAGTTAGTCCAATTTTCCCTATGAACTATATCAACTAGCATTTACAGACAGAAAGTCTGAAGAAACTAAATGAAGAACAATAACACATTTAGACCTCAAAGCATCTTCGCCACTGATCCAGTTTTCCTCTAACTATGCCCTGTATTAAGCATAGTACAGAATGTAGATCGTCAGGAACTAAAGTGATAGCACTATACCAACTTGGTATAGTGAGTCATAGAAGTGAAATAAGTCTTCTTACTAGAAAAGAAAAACATAGAACCAGTTTGACGGTGGATAAGCTTTTTCATTAGCTTGTATTACAACATACACAAGCATCTTCAAAACAGATTATATTTAAGCTCCTTGAACTAAACCAAACATCCAGTAATAAATTGTGATAGAAAGATCACAAGTCACAATAGGAAGGGAATGCACACAACATACCACATACATGCACTCATTGATGAGGAAATCCTCCAGCTCTCGGACATTCGAAACATCCAACTCTTTCATGAGCAGATCATAGGGCAGTATCTTGGTACAGAGAGAATATATCAGCATGGAATTGTAAAATGGAGCACTAAATGATTGAAGAAAGAGTGAAGCATGACAACAACAACAACAACAAAAAACAGGTAACTGTGCATAATCGTCTAATCTAAAGATGAGTAAAATATTAGTTGAAACCAAAACAATCTAAGGGGGTAGTCAAAATGAATATCATTGAAGCCTTTCTAAAATTGCTAAAAACTGAGATCTCAACATAACAAATAAATAATTCAGTGAGCTGGACAACTGTTTCTCAAACAACAACTTTTATAATTATAACCTTGTTTGTCTCAGCCAAAGTAAGAACACTAAGTTGCTTCAACTTCAAAACTTGATCAGCTACCAATTGTGGAAGACGATCAGCAACACCTATAAAACGAACTTCCAAATAAGTAATTCCAGTGTATAATATTAGAAGTACGATATCTGATTAGTGCGGTATGTGCAGTGAGCATAAGAACAGCATGCTGCTGGTTTGGTAGGCTACTTGTGCAGGCTTCAAAGTCAATGTAGAAAACTATGCATACTGAAATAGTGCAATGGATACTACAGTCTATTGTAAACGGATGATAACTTCAAGAATATAAACACTATTAGTAGCATGCACTTGCATCTAGAGGATGTTCGCTCAAATATCTGTCTTCCATGAAAGTCTGTAATCTAAAATATTCAGACTGAAGTAGATGACAATATTTTTGAACAATGTGATCTTAAGTTAGGCTATTCATATGAGGTATTTCAAAAAAGAAACATAACCATAATATATAAAATATTTCAACATGATGACAAGAAACAAGGCTTATCAACCGAGCATCAATAGGAATGTACATTCCAGTCCATATATTAAGATGATTATATAGCTAAAGAAGTCAACAGTTAGTGTACAAGATCATGTGTAGCATGAGAAGCAAAAAATTCCGAACTATAAATTATTCAAACAGATAAATACAAATATTAGACATAGAGAGTGTGCGCAATCCAATAAAATCTCAATGTACACTACATAAACCCCTACAACATATGCCTAGTAAAACTTACTCTTGTAATCACTCCACGTCCCATGTGAGAAAAGCCGTAGTAAATCCAAGTAGATAGAACCATCTGTTCCTTCGAGCTGCAAAAAAATTTGTATTGTATACCAATCACTAAGAGCGGGAACATGATCTTTTTAACGGTTATCAAACAAAAGAGTGGGAGATTAGAAGGGGAGGGTGCAAGCAAGTGAAGATGACAAATAAGTAATGAAGTATTGTTCTAAAAGTAACACAACATTAGCCATGTAACTTACTCCAAAGCACCTCACAACAAGAAAACCCATCATATTTTACTCTTGCGTCTTCATTCAACTATAAGATACTGAACATGTTTCCCTTAGAAGAGAACGACCATGTTCAGTTTCGGGGATTTCTAGTTTGCTTAAAGAATTACACCAACAAAACAATTGAAATCTTGTTTATGAGACACTGAACTGATCAAAAATTAGAAAACCTCAATTAAAATTGGTCATATACTATACGGACACCCTGCCTACCCTGCTTAGACAAGGGCCACTTCAGAGGCATTAGGACATATTGATCACTTGATGTTGATGTATCTTTGCTTTAAAGCAAGAACCTAGAGGAAAGTTCTTTTCTTATCATAAAAATGGAAAGCCCAAAACATAAATATTCGGAAAAATTTTGGAGTAAGAAAGCAAAATAGTGTTGACTAACTTAACAGAGCCTTACTTAAGCATCCCTATAATTTTGTAAAATAATTTTTTCCAAAAACCAAAAACCCAAAATGAGAATGTGAATCGTATGTGAGTAGACGAATAAAGCGTGCACAGATTTCTATTTTGACTTCTTGAGGGTGTTTATGTGCTAAATAAACCTAACTTTTGGCCAAGAAAGCCAAAAACAACTCACTAACATTCATCAAAATTAAGGTGCTGGGCAACTAGTCTTGTAATTCATAAATCATAACCCATATGATACACACATTAATCCCTAACACTGCCCCAAGAAACATACAATATCGAGCGTAATAACAGAATTCAATCTTAACAACACCAAGATATTTACCTACACAATCAATACTTCCTCCATCCAATAAAAAGTAATTCGACTTTCAATGGTCAAAATTACCAAAGCTTGTAACATAAATTGACATACAATATATTGATACAACATAAAGAAAATACCTGAAAATTAAAAAAGCTCGACCATCAAAATTCAAAACTGTAAAGGGTACCTGGATGATGTTGGGAACAGAGAGAATTTCGGAGAAGGCGAAGAGGAAAGGATGTGAAGTTGCTTCAACGACGACGTTTGCTAGCTCTGATCCATTCAAAGACGATGCCTTTTTAACAAAAAACTCGATTTGCTCCGCTTGCTTTTGCTCTATGTCCATCTTTCTAAATTTCTGAACAATTTTCTACTGAAAATAATAATAATTTTAACAAAATATGTTTTCGATTGAATTTTTTGTGAATAAAAGGTGTGATTTTTTGGTGCTATGAGTAGGTATATAGGGTTTATAGGAAGGAGATGAAGATACTTCGATTGAGTACGATCTGAAGTGGAGGAAATCCCAATTTTGTTACCACTCCCTCTAAAAAATAAGGAGACATTTTAGTGAAATAGCACCAATTAATCTAATTTATTAAGTTTGAGTATGCTTCTTTTCTTCTTTAACCAAATAGCACTTGATCTGTTTTTTTAGGAGTTAAATAACAATTTTGCCCTTATTTATAAGTATAATATTTTAGAATATTTTATTCAAAGGTAAAATAGTTTATTAGTTGTTTAAGGAAATAATATTTGGGAGTGTATAGTGGTTCCAAATAACATGTTATGGGAAAAGACAAAATTATCCATTCCTTTCTCACTTCTCACTTTTTTTTCCTCTTTTTCACTTTAACTATCGTCACGACGCCACCAACAACAACTTCATTATCATCATTCACCACCTCAGATGTTACCATCGTGTTTTATGAAATCCACCATAGTTATGAATTGGGTGGTGGACTGGTGGTAGGGGTTTGAAGACGAAGAAGAAAAAAAAGTGTTGACAATATAGGATAAATTATGTCTTTTAGTATGGAATGATATTTAAGCATAGAATAAAACTTAGCGTGCTAAAATTTTAAGAAAGTTTGTTGACTAGTGCTATTTTGGTCAATTTCTCAAAAAACAAACACTTTATAAGTTACCAATGCTACTATTGTTATAAACAACTTGTACACATCTCAAATTATTGAACGTGTGGAACACTCAATCCATGGTAGGGGTGTGGAGGAAATGGGAACCGAGTCGAATCGAACCGTAATAAAAAATAACCAATTTTTTTGGTACATATCGGAACCGAACCGATTTCCGTTCAGCCTCTGAGGGAACCGAACAGATTTTGGTTCCACCTTTGAGGGAACCGAACCAATACGATTCTTGTTATGGGAGAACCGATAAAGACTGAACCGGACCGATGACTAATAATTAGTCACCTGTTTATTATTTAATAATGAAAACCTTTACGGTGATTTTCCCGTGGATTAGTCCTAACAAAACACGTTAGATCTAGTGTTATTTAATTCTAATATTTTACATAATTCTTTTATCGTATTTGTTCACCGAATTAGTATTTGTCAAAAAAATTGACGATTTTCAGTTGGCTCAAATTGGGGGATGTTAGGGGTTTTGTGATTTTGATTTTGGTTGCAAATGAAAAAAATTATGGAATAATTATGATGATGCTTACTTTCAAAAATGTTGATGTTATCATAATATTCTAGTATGACAAATGACTAATTTATCAATTAGTATTGTTGATACTAGCAAAATGCTTAGTACCCTAAGTCACTCTCGATAAGGTAAATATTAAAATATAATAAAACTCACAAATTAACAAGGCAAGAAAATATATAAACATGAGCCTTTATATATAAGGCTATGTATGAGCCTTATTTCCACAAACAGGTGATGTGGCCATGTGGGACAAAAGCCACTTTTGTCAAATCATTTCAACAAATCTTCACATTAACTTAAATTTTCTTGAGATATCTGAAGACCAATTCTCAAATCTTAAAATACACTAGCTGTATCGAAATACTATAACTGATCAGATGAACAGAATGAGCCAAACGTACTTAATGTACCAAATGCGCTCAGATAGTGAAATAAGTGTGGCAGATGTATGTGTCTATACCAGATGCACCATAAACTACATACATTACTCTGCCTCAAATGTTGCCCTGACATAGGCAACTCAGTAACTCTGAATATTTCGCAAGTTCAGACAGTGTTGAAACTTGTTATGTGTAACAAGGTTCGTGAACAGATGAACTCGGTTATTGGCTATACAACTTTGCTCACTTTGATTCTTTTTTCGCTTCTTAGGAAATGATATCCCACATCAATGTGCTTTGTTATCTCGTGATAGATGATTAGTGTTTAAATATGCTTCTTTTATGTCAACTTCATGTATTATTTTTTGTCATTTTTATGCGGTATTGGTGTCATATTCATATATGGTTGGGTACTTTCTAGTCTAACCACAAATATGTAATCTTGTATAACAAGGGAAAGCACAAGCATAATCAAACTCAGTTAATGTATGTATTATTTGATGTTTGAGGTCACAACTTCAGCTTAACTTATCCATATATTATAATATTGATATTGTTGGACACCTAACACAATGTACCAAAGATATAAAGTGTCATATAGACCCAAGTGTACATGTTTGGAGTCCAAATGCATACAAGAACAAAGACAACGTTAGTGGCCATAACTTGGATGACTTTTGA
Organism: Echium plantagineum; assembly: GCA_003412495.2. Taxonomy (NCBI): domain Eukaryota; kingdom Viridiplantae; phylum Streptophyta; class Magnoliopsida; order Boraginales; family Boraginaceae; genus Echium; species Echium plantagineum. The sequence goes on along the minus strand of CM016563.1, from coordinate 18,423,942 downwards.
TCCATATTAGATAAATTTATTTATTTTTAGATTTTTTTTCGATTTAACTTCATCTTATTTTTAATTTTTTTCAATTTCTTTTGGATATTTTTTCTATTTCTTATCGATTTCTTTTTCGATTTCTTGGCGATTCTTTTTTTTCTTACAAAAATGTTCGATTTTGATAGTTGTTTTAGCAAAAATGTTCGATTTTTGACTTTTTTTCAAAAGAAGTACCAAAATCAAATCTTTTTACAAAACAACTATCAAAATCGAATATTTTTGCCAAAACAATTACCAAAATTGAACAATTTTCTCAAAATAGTACGAAAAATGAACATTTTTTACAAACAACTATCAAACTTGGACCTTTTTAGCAAAAAACTACGAAAACCGTTTTTTTTCCCAAAACCAAAACTTTTAGCTAAAACAACTACCAAAATTGAACAATTTTACTAGGAAAAAACCGCAAAAAATCGAAAACAAAATCCAAAAAAAATCGAAAAAAGAAATTGAAAAAAATTGCAAAAAAAATTAAAATTAAAAAACGAAGAAAAATCGGAAGAAACAAATTAAATTTCTCTAAGTTTATAAGGGGGGTAAATTAGTCTTTTCACTGCCCTTGTGTGCTAATCTTCTAAGAAATGTAAATATGTGCTTTAGGTTAAAAATTGTATGCAAGGGGGTACTTTGCCCAAAATCTCGTTATAGTAACCCAAATGGATCTGATTCTAGTTTCATTAAACATTATCTCAATGTTCTACAAGTAATTTTCAAGCCCAAAATTCTAAGTACATGCGGGTGAATGATCAAAAGAGCAATCAATGTGAATGTCCAATACATGACATATTTTGGAAGCTTATTCATCATAATTCACACAAAACTCCAAATGAAGCAGGGACAACTGGAATGAGCATTCAATAGGCTTGTCAAACTGTCGTAATAATCTCAAGTTCATTGAGTGAATGGAAGTGGTTATTAATGGTGCTCAACTAGTCAAGCAAATATGTCAAGAAGTCATCATTCACGGATTGAACCACCTTACTATTTCAGTAATAACTGAGAATATACAACGCCAATTCTTGTGATCTTGATCTCTTTCAAAAGACCTTTGAATGAGATAAAAGTTCTATTGAGGAAGTAAGTCATGATTCATAAATATGGAAGACGTAATGTCCAATTTTAGTAGGGCACCAGAATTGATTATAAAACTTCATATAATGCACAAGCTTGTGGCCTATATAAAAGGTCCCTCTGCAAAAGATGAGTTGTTCAAATAGTTAGTACGATTAGCTAAATGTTTTGTTAGAGTAAGGGATGAAGCTTACGTAAGATGTAAATGTTGTTCTTGATTTTTCAATAAAATCTTTTTAGTTGATTAATGATTTATAAAAATTCTTTTATTTTGTTAAGACTTTGATTTTATGTAGACATATTGGCACATTAAATGCTTAGTCTCACATCTGAACAATTGATTTCTTAAACTTGTTAAGTTAATTAAAAGAATATTTTGCAAAAGTTATCTACATGTTTAAAAACTTGGTTGTCGTATTTCATTTGAGCTATCAAATATAGCCCAGAATAAATCTAGAGGGGGTAAAATGACTAAATTGTCCCAAATATTTTAAAAAGAAAATCATTAAAAATTGTAAAAAAGCAATATATCAAGGGCAATTTAGTCATTTTACCCCCATCTAGTGCTATTTAATGTAAAACATAAAAAGTAATGCTATAAATTGATAAAAAGGCAAAAATGTGCTAATCCTACAATTTTCTCTTGCTACACTTCTATTATTTGATTGTTTTTTAAAGTTTTTAAGCATATCACCTTAACAAATAATCTTAATAACGATATTTACTACCACCTCAAATTTAAAAAGTGGATGTTTTTGCTTTTTATGACAAAATTTTGTCATTTTTAACTTTTAATGGTAAAAATTACAATTAATCAAATATTTGCCTCTACAAATATAAATGACAATTATTTTGAACTAGATATATAGTATATGTTTATAACAACATAATTAGATAAGATATGATAAAAATACAAAAATTAGTCAAACAATAGAAACATAACCAAGAGTGTCGCACAAATGTTACAAAAGATGACTCCCTTTTAACTCTACTCAAATTTTGTAGTGATAATAAGAAAATAATGGAACAAACACATATTAGTATTCTTGGACTCAAAATACACCCATAGCCCATAGGCATAGGCCATAAGCTAGTTTCGGAAAAGGCCCTGAAGCAGCCCAATAATACTGTGGGCCGAAATCCCAACAAAATCTAGGGTTTTTTTATGAAGTGTAGCATCTTGATGTTATATATATCCACTCCAGCTCTCCCCAAATCAATTAACCTAAACAATCTTCTGTAAATAATATTTTGTGTATTCACTAGCTTAATTTTTTTGTTAAACTGAATAAAAGCCAAACAAGTCAGGTGTCAACCAATTATACAATGGTGAGATATCGTTACATGTTTGGCAAATTTAAGATATAGAAGTGGAGATCGCATTTGGGTTACCCATTTGTTGTCTTTCACTTCTTTTGTAAGTGTTCATCGTTGCCCAATAATTTCCCATAATTACTTGAGCTACATCTGGACCCTACATGATTTTACTTTGTTATAGATAATCGAATGGTCTAGCGGTTGAGCGGGGAGGGGATCGGGAAGTGTGGTAATGTTATCCAGACATAAGGCAGGTGTCCTCCACATGTATGGTTGTGGTGACCGTTGATTGTCTGGAAAATTGAATATTGGTGTTCATCGTTGCCCATTAATCAAATTCAAATGGTTATATGAGCTACATCTGAATTCTACAAATCATTTTAATTTTATATTATAATTTGGATGTTTATTAGGATAATATATATGATAGCTGCAAGTACTCCAAGGGGTAAGGTTTGATGAGTACCTTAGATCTCTTGTTTCCGCTGATGCGGCTGTAGCAATATCAAACACAGAAGTTTTTACTGGCCGGGTTGTTTGTTTTCCACACAAATCCGCTTACCAGACTTCTTACATCATTAACTATAATTTTACATCGATTATTCGATGCTATTTAATCAACTTTCTCTTGTTTTGTTGGGGAATACGAAAAGCAACTCAACATATGAATTCATTGAAATTCTTAATTGTGTTCGGGCCACACTCATACAAGCAGAGATTGACATTTCATAATCTAAAAGGCAATAATTTAAAATTAATTGTTGGAAAGTGGAGTTGCTTCCTAATTTATCTAGTGGTGAACTCTTTTCTATATATTTTTAATATGGAACTTTTGTATGTGGTAATTTGGGTTCATTTGAAATAATCTTAACACCGTAGAACATCCAATCTGTGGTCTCGTCATTGAAGCAAAACCTATTTCCAAAGCATTTATTTTCAAGACATGAAATTTTGCCCATTTTAATCGCAAATCATGAAAGTCAAATGAGTGCACTTGAGTTTTCTTCCGTCAGCTTAAGTAAGGAATCGAATGACTATCCCAAGCTATGGCATAACCTGCCTAAAACAAAAATTAAATGTGAATTTTTGTATTTGGACCTAGCCGAGTTGGTTTGAGTTTTGTTATATATGGACCTATTTGAAACTAAGTTTGGATGACATCCCAAATCTTAGTCGTCCCTTAACACAGTGCAGCGAGTTAGGCCGTTAGGGTGGTCATTCGAGAAAGATCTTGCATCACTTGATGTTTAATGTTGTCCAAATGAACATCGGCATTTTGGCATCGTTTACTCATCTACGGACTAAGCATAAGGAATCTATTCATCTCTGTTTTCTTCAACTTAAATTCAGAAACAGCTTTTAGTAGCTCCTACATCAAATCTGTTAAGATACACCTCTCACACTAAAAGTCTTATGTCCTCTTGAATCTATATATAAAGTCTTGGGCCTACTCTCTCTCTTGCCAATTGGTTTTAGAGTGGAACCCATAGATTCTTAACTTGGTATCATGAGCCAGACCCGAATTAATGAGGCACGTATAACCCGCCGATGTTGTTCCGGTCTTAATACCGACCGGCGAGTAAAAATTTCGTCAACGATTAGGTTACACGTGAGGGGGATTGGCCATGATTACACTGTTATCATTACAAGACAATTACAACTCTATATTTTATGGTTCGGTGTTGGCTGGTGAAATAACATCCTAGGCAAAAAATGTCCGTATCATAGATGAGAATGTTTACGGATTCTGGGAGTTCTTACACGTAAAAACACAATTAAAAATGAAGTAATAGGAGATAAAGTGATGAATCTCCAATTGAGATTTGGAAAGAACCTTTTGAAATGGTGTAGTCATGTAAGAACTTGTCCACTAGGTGCACTAGTTATAGTTCTGAAACTATGATAGTCGTCACAAATAGACATAGAGATAGTGCTAAATTGAAGAAGAGTTGAACATGAAATATATAAAGTTTTTAAACATAAGGGAATAGAGACATCGTATTCTTACCACCTATCCTATTTAGTGAAATAAAGTTTAATTTGGTGTGATTGATTTGGTATATATTCCGAGATATCAATATTCATATTAGTATTTAGTTGTACTACTCAAATGTGATAAAACTAAAAGAGAAAAGGGAAAAAGGAAACAAATCGGCATGACATCATAACATACGCGACCATGAAAATTGCGGCTACAATAACTTTTTTATTCTTACATTCCATGATTAGTGGTAGCTCAACCAGACTTTAGTTTATTATTGCAGGAAGTTAGGTAGTATTGCAAATCTAGAAAACTTCTGGGCATCCTTTTCCAACAAGTCATAACTAATTCATAGTAGATCTAGACAATCATTTCCACATAGTAACAAAGAACCAACAAATTATAAATGTCACATTGCATTCGAAACCCAAACAATTATCAAGTGCTAATAGTATTAATAACCCTTTTTCTAATTTACTTTTGAAGCTTGAGTTAAAATTAATATTTGGCTTTTTAACTGGTGGCCTCCTGAAATCATCAATTTAGTTTCAGATTGCTTGTTTTATGAACTACTAGTTATTTTTCAGAAACGTTATACTACGATATGATCAATCGAACAACAATAGATGTCAGTCTAACAATTTTTGGTTTCTAACAATTTTTTGTTATACCTACGATATGATCAATCGTGACACACGGTCCCATAACAATTTTTTGTTATACACATTAATAGCATCCCCAGTACGTATATGTAGCTACTTATCTTGTAAGCAAATTTGCTTAGTGTTCATACGTGAAATTTAGACCAGTCAAACAAATAATTATGTGTAAAATGCTGATTGGTCTTGATGGCCGAAAGAATCGAACTTAACCAAATAAGACTTTGGATTACTAATTTGATGAAGCTGTTCCTTTTATATTGGTTGGTCCCTTGATTTGAAGCAAGAGTTTATAATTAATGCCGTCCCATTTTTTCAAATAAATCCTTCAGGCTAAACAGTGTGGCCGGTTGAGTCGATGTGGACCTTGTGATGTGACTCCGGTCCTACCATTCAATGTAACCAATAATCTCTATGTATTTCTCTATTGTCCTATGACTTTGTTATATTTCTACTTTGGGTTGTGAGAAGTGAAGGGGATAATGAATTATATGTAAGAGATGTAGTGTACATAGGCCTCTAATCGAGCAGAATCGAGTCGAATTTTTGCAAGGTTTGAGTTCGGGGTGATCACCTTCAAACCTTTTCGAATCGAACCGTTCGATTTTAGAAATACTTAAAATCAAGGTTCAATTTCGGTATCATGCCTTCGAACAGTACTTCGAGCCGAACCTTTTCAAATCGAATACGTCGGATAATTTCGAACCAAGACGTTTGATCACAGGCCTAAGTGTACATAAATAAGCACTATTTAAATATTGTTATCTAAGTTAAAATTTACATGATGATAAAGTATGTTGAATGATAAGAATAAAATAGTGGACAACTACGTGGAATTGGTAGAAACTTGTCATTTTGTTCTAATGGGTTGCGGTTTTATTAATTTTTTCATTAATATTTCTGTTAATGAATATAATTAATTTTTCAATTTTGTATAAATTAGGAACGATAGTTATTAAAAGAAAGTTTAGCAGAAGAAGAAAATTTAATATGACCGTAATTTTTTACTATTTTGTCAATGCTTTATTTCTTTTGGTCGGGTTTTCTTTTCACTACACGATGATCTTTTTATTACTCCGTGTCAAATTAGTTTTTTATGAATAACTTGAGAATTCATGACTTTTAATTTGTACAGCTTAGATATCTATGTAACTAGGAATATTCCTATTCCCATTCATTCATGAGTACTAATTATCTAGTATTAAAAATTCTCAAACTTATAAGACTTTGTAGTGTTTGTTAAAATGCACATTAACATAAAAAATGGATGAAAAAACAATAATAAATAAAAAAATAAAAAATATATATATATATATAAAATCGATGTTTTTTCGGGTCAATATATAAGATTTTGGGCTACTCCCTCTATTGTCAATTAATTTAGAATGAAATCTTATAGACTTTGACATAATATCAAAGCCAATCTGAGACAACAGTGAGGCATGTGTAACCCCGCCGATGTTTGTTCCCGCAAATAATTCCGGCGAAGAAAATTCTGCCGATGATCGGATTGCACTTGAGGGGAGTGTTGAGATGAACATTACCACATTGGAAATCAATGTCTTCAGCTATCCCTCTATTATCAATTAGTTTTATAGACTCTTAACTGTGTTAATGAATAATGTTTAATTTAAATTTTTAATTAGTATGATAGAAATAAAAATTTGACACAGAAACAAGAGAAAAGTATTAGAAAAAGGTTCCCAAACGATAAAACAAATTAAATGGACGAATTTAATATCCCCTCTCAATTAAGGCTAGAGGTAGAAATGGGGAATTAAAGTTCTTTTACTTGATCCGGTCCCATTTATGGGATCTATAATTTGATGGTATCTACTTATTAGGTCATAAATTGGGTATGGGGGTTTCGTAAATGCTCAAATAATTCTTATAGTTCCACGTCGACATATTAATCATTTGGTTCACTTATAAAAAGGCATTATAATAAGTTCATCAATTCATATATCAAAATAGAAATGTTTTCCAAGTGCAATGATTGATGATCTATACCTCTCTTTTTATTACATGTACTTCCTTTAGTGCAAATCATGAAGCTTCCTTGTAATAAACATATTAGTCCATGCACCATCTTCAATCATGCAACACAAAAAAACACTTATTACTTGATCAAATGTTGTACCATTACTAAACCTTCGTCATCCAAATCATCCCATAACCTAAATCTAGAAAGCAAACCATTCAGGAACATAGAGCACTTGTTGTTCCAAAATGGTGGCATTGATTACACTCAAACAATCTCATCACCACCATCACCATCGCCACCACGAGTGAGACGCGAGATTGACCAACGTTGGATGGACTATCAAGGAATACGAAACTGGGAGGGATTACTTGATCCCCTAGACGACAACTTACGAGCTGAAATCATAAGATACGGCCATTTCGTCGAGGCTGCCTATAGGGCGTGTGACTTCGACCCATCATCTTGTTCTTTCTCAAAATGTTTGTACTCCAAACGTAAGCTACTCAAGCAATGTGGCTTGCCCAAGTCCGGTTATCAAGTGTCCAAGAACTTGATAGCCACGTCTGGCATCCAGGTGCCAGACTGGATTGAAAAAGCGTCATCATGGATGGCAACACAATCCAGCTGGATTGGATTTGTGGCCGTGTGCCACGACAAGAGGGAAATCGCGAGGCTAGGCCGACGTGACGTGGTCATTTCACTCCGGGGCACGGCCACATGTTTGGAATGGCTAGAAAATCTCAGGGCCAATCTTGCATTTTTACCAAATCCTAATAACTCCAATGGAAACAATATTAATAATGATGAGGGGCCAATGGTGGAAAGTGGATTCTTGAGTTTATACACATCTAAGTTGGGAACACGACCAAGCCTACAAGATTTAGTACGTGAAGAAGTTGCAAGAATTCTTGAAACATATGGTGGCCAACGTGATGAGCAATTAAGCTTCACAATCACCGGCCACTCACTCGGGGCAGCATTAGCCACCCTTGTGGCATATGATATCAAGCAAACATTTAAGGTTGCGCCACTCGTCACCGTCATTTCCTTTGGCGGTCCACGGGTGGGCAACACCACCTTCCGTAGTTGCCTTGAAACGCAAGGAACAAAGGTACTACGCATCGTGAACTCCGATGATCTCATAACCAAAGTACCAGGATTTGTTATAGACAACAAAACAACCAACACTAGCGGAAGTGGTATGAATGATCAACACCACCAAATGTCGAATTTTTCGAGTTGGATGAGAAGAAGAATAGAAGATACACAATGGGTTTATGCGGATATAGGATGTGAGCTGAAATTGAGTAGTAAAGATTCTGCTTATGATCTCAATGGGTTCAATATTGCTAGTTGTCATGAGTTGAAGACTTACTTACATTTGGTTAACCATTTTAGGAGTTCGCATTGTTCGTTTGGTTAAAGAAACTATTGCTGGGAGATGAAATAATGAACAAACCATCCATGTAAATTAATAAATGTACACTTAGTTTTACATATATAGATGCATGAAAAGCCATGCAATAATAATGTTCTATATGGATGCATTTGCTAAGGAACATTGTAAATTATGACTATATATCATCATAATACTTTTTATATAAGTAAATAAGCAAGATGCATTATCTATAAAGTTTCATTTTAAAATATGGAAGCATTGATCATTGCACTTTGATCAAATAAGTGACAGATTGACAATAATGTACAAATAATATAATAATCTATGTGAGCAAGTGTATTTTATCGTGTGTCAAATAATCCTTGTATTAACATCTCCATTGTTACAATATATTTACATGTATGTTAACGATTATATTAGTAATTTTTTAAATAGTAGGACATGGATATATATGTATGAATAATAAACAAGTCAGCTAATATAATGAACACATTTAGTTAAATATTACATATTTATTTATTTTTATTTACACCATCATATAGTAGTAAATACAGTATATCATACATTTTTTGTAAGTTAGACGGCACTCTAACAAATACTGTCTTACCTCTTATTACATCTCTTTAAAAAGTATTCTCTGAATGTTAGTTAGACAGCGTGACAAGCAAGTGTCGTCTCAATAATATTATATACTTCTTTCATCCCATAATGTTTGTCTACTTTTCCTTTCTTGGAAATTCTAAAATTGAATATTTTTTAGTTTAAAATTATGGAAGGAAAATTGTAATGTGAGATGAATATAAATTTTTCTAAAAGTTTGTGCAAAAGGGAATGATAGGACAAACAGATTGGGATGGAAGGAGTACTTAAACAATACTCCCTCCGTTTCTTTTTATTTGATTGTTTGGGGAAAAAGTACTTTATTAAGAGATTGTGAAAAATTACATTGAGATTGTAAAAAGGTGTATTGGAATTGTAAAAAGGTGCATTGAAATTGTAAAAAGTGCATTGAAACTGTAAACAATCAAATAAAAAGAAATATTGAAAAAATGCTCAAACAATCAAATAAAAAGAAACGGAGAGAGTAAAATTTATTACTATGACATTTTGTGCGTTGTGTGTAATACTTGTTATAGTTTCGTTTAGACTTTATTTTATAACAGTGGTAATGAATTGTGCCAAGTACAAAGTTATTTGGAATTGGATAATTTTTGTTGGACGGAAGGATAATTGTTAGTAAAATGTTCACTTTGATCTTTCTTACAAGTATCAAGGCCGTGCCGTGTGTGTGGGGGTGGGGGCGGGTGGGGGGGGGGGGGGATAGGGGGCGCGCGACTTTTAAATGTATAATGTGAAATGGACAATCTTTTGGGACAAGGAGGAAATTATTTTCAAGTAAAATAGTAGTAAAATTTTATAAACTAATAATGTTAGAAAATTTATTAATTTATATAGTTATTAAAATATCATCAATAGTATATTGATTTACTCAGTTTTAACTACATAAATACTTCACTTAAATTCCTATCAAAATTGATTATGTAAAAGCACTCACATAACTCCTTAAAATTCTTATGAAAAAAATTTAATTTTATCGCTTTCTTAAAATAAATTGTCTTCCTAAAAAAATTACACATACTTTGTTCACCCCTAAATTTATACCCTACCCGTTTGATTATTTTTTTCTCCGGGCGTTTTTTATGTTTTTTAATTAAATATAAAAATAAGATACCAAATAATCAAATGTATTTCATCATATATAAATGTAAACAAAAAATATATTTCTTTGAATCCATATTAAATATATATATATTACTCCATTCGTCCCTAAAAGATTGCTACATTTTAACTTTCATGGTCAACAAAACACAATTTAAAACGTAAATATTTCTTATTATACATGCGAAAAATTATAAGAAGTTGATATTTCATAAATATATATTGAGACGAATCGAACAAAATCTCACATGACTATATTTTATCTTACCGTTTAATGAGAATTCTTGATCGAACTTTCTAAAGTTTGACCACAAAATCAAAATGTATCAATCTTTTAAACACAGAGTAAGTATTAAATACTTTGAAAATTGAATAATATATCACTTAAATTATAATTTCAGCTATAAAAAGTTATACGATTAAAAATAAAAGTCTTTCTCATATTAAATTGTGTTCAAATGACCAGTAAAAGTGAATTTTAAGGAAGCTTACGTGATGACGTGAATGCCGTAAATTCACTGATGTCAATGTGAGAAGAACACGTGCATCCATGGACGGCACATCTGCACAAGAAAAAGGTACATTTTGTTTTACCTAAAATGTAGTGCTGGAGTCTGTATGTACATTATATTTGATCACTTATCAATCGGACCACTACTTTCTCTTTCGAAAACCACTACATACACACTTAAAATTTACTCCCTCCATCCCTTTTTATAAGAACCATTTACTTTTTCACGGTCTCCGAGACACGACTTTAAACGTAAATATTTTTAATTTTACATGTGTAAAAATTATAAGAACTTGATATTTCAAAAATATATATTGAGAGGAATCTAACAAGATCCAATATAACTATATTATTTCTTATCGGTTAATAAAAATTTACGGTCAAAATTTTCGAAGTTTGACCCAAAAAGTCAAAATGGTTCTAAAATAAAGGGATAGAGGGAGTATAAGTGGTGATGCAATTTTATGATATTCATCCACCGTCCATGCATCAACTCTAAATATCTCCTACACCTTCCAATATTAGCCACTCCCAACATTTAACGACTAATTAATCATCATCTATATTAATTTGAAAGGAAACCTAACGAACATTAAAATCAGATACAAAAAGGGAGTCATGAGAGTTCAGAACGGTAGCAGATTTAAATGTATGTTTTGAAGTGTATGATCGAAATTTGTATAATTTTGAAGTGGGTGTTTAAAGGACTTAAATATAGTCAAATATAAATTCAAATGCTAATTTTTGCATTGATATTTTCTTTATACGTTTATAACATTTTATTTTTTTGAAAAAACTGAACATGCGTGAATATATAACTGTCCGCCTGAGAGTCAAGATATTGAATTACTTACAAAAATAGTGTTTGATTTATTTTTTAGCAAATAAATTACTACAATTATATATTAATGATCCTGTGGTCAATAAGCCTCTTAATCTATAAGAAAAAAGTTTTTATTTTTTGAAGTGGCATGATCTTTATTAACTAATTAATAAGACACTTGTTAAAATTGAAGGATATATAATTCATGTATTTAATTAACTTCCACCACATATTTTAAAAAGAATTTAATTATTTCATTACTTGCATTAGTTGTTGTCATGTATATATTTCCTTTATAGTTTCTCTAATGTAGCAAGAAATATTACATAAGTATGTTATAACTCGAGTTGTGCTCAAGTAGTACTAGATCACCAAGGCAAACCTAGCATAATCAAACCTCGGCTAGGATAATGGTATAAATTATGAGTACATGCCTCTTAATACTTCAATCGTGGTTAACTTAATTTAATTATAGTCTACGCTGTTCGAACCAATCAAAGTCCGTATATAGGTGCAAAAAAAACGTGAACCGCTGTTAAAACATTATAAAGTGATAATGGTGCAATAGTCTAATAATATCTAATTCAAACGTTTTAATATTTTTTGAGTTAAACTCCTTCTGAAAAACTATTATCTAAGTAATAAGTCAATGCATGGAGATCGTTATAATAATAATTTTGTCATTTAATAATAAGGTGTATGTATGTGGAAGGTAAACTAATTCATTAATTGCAGTGGGGAGAGTAACGAATAAGCTGAATGGTTTTGCAATAAGCCAATAACAATGAAAATTGATCATGGATAGGAAAATGAAATGAGCGAAAAGGATGGGTTGGATTTTTAGTCAATATCACTATTATAAGCTGATGGCTGAGTTCTCTTCAAATCTCAATCATCACAAAAGTAGCATCTCTTGATAGAGTTGGCAACGACTGAACACAAAGTTGACGACGTAGATAATCATTGTTACAACAAAGAAAACGTAATCTTATATGGCCGGCGGTACATATTGCAATGTAGCGTATTATACAGGTAGATATGGACCTAACTAGAAAATTCGAAATTCGGTTTGAAAATTTAGAATTCTTGTGATTTGGTTTGAAACGGAATTCGAATATGTGCCTTGTATGATCCACATCGAGAGACGGGCCATCATCTTATATATATGCCCGAAATCCGAATATGGTCAGAGGTGTTTGATAAAAAAAAAAATTAAGAACCTAAACTTAATGATTTCATAACTTATTTTATTAAGTTTGTTTGTTAACTACTTTTTAAGGACTTAATCAAAATAAATTTGGTCCAAATTATTAACAGATTTTTAAGTTAAAAATCTTAACTTAAGGAATGTTTGATAAATTTGAAAAACTGAAATCTAAAGTCTGATTGTAAGTGACTGAATGCTGAAACTGAATTGTAATTGAATATGAATACTAAATTTGTTTAGCTGGTTCTTTAGTTTTTACAAGAATTTATAATGAAAAATTCAATAGTTTCTATTATAAATAACTGACTACTAAAACATATTCCTTGATTAAACTATATTGATAATTGCTGAACATACTTAAATTAACGAATATGTTTTGCGACTACTACCAACCATTCCACCACCAAAACTACTACCAACCAACAATCAACACCACCATCACCAACAATCAACACCACCGCTAACAATCAACACACTACCACCTATAACAATCAACACCACCATCACAAACCAACAATCCGCACAACCCACCACCAATAGTCAACACTACAACTACCAACCTTCAACACCCACCACCAACAATCAACACCACCACCACAACCTTCAACACCACCATCATTAACCATAACCAATAACAATCAACACCATCATGACCACAGACCACCAATCAACACCATTTTCACCAACCAACAATAAATACCACCACCACCACCTACCTTACCCCCACCAACTACCAGCAAAAAATGTCTCTAGATGCAAAAAATAATGTTTTAAACACATCCATCGTGACCGCCATCGTGCCGGAGGTCAAGATGAGGCTCACGATGGATCCACATAAACTCTAATAAACACTCATAAACATTGATAAATACTATTTCCTCATCATGCGATAGAGCACACGATGACGGCCAGTGACTTCTTTATCATAAACACTGATAAATACTATTTCGTCATCATGTGGTGGTGTTGATTGTTTGTGGTGCTAATTGTTGTTGGTGGTGATGTTGATTGTTGGTTTGTGATGTTGGTGTTGATTGTTATAGGTGGTGGTAGGGATGGTGGGGGCAAATTGAAACAAAAATATCTTTGGCTAGTTAAACGGAATACAACATAATAAAAATGATAAAATTTTATCTTAAAGTACTTTACGACGTTTAAGTCTATCGTAGTCATCAATAATAAATACAATACTATCAATAAACCAACAATATTGCTTTACTAATATTAAATTTATTTTGTAAAGAAATATTAAAAATTAAAAACAAATAAATTTAAAGAATACTTCTACAATAGCTAGCTCACAAAGGAAAGCAAGGAATTGTCGAATTGTGAGGAATATCTATTACTATATTAGAGAGTATGACCCCAAGAAACTTCGTTAGGTTGTCATTCAAGGTATGAAAGGTGTTTGGAAAAAGAATAATTTCCTCCCTCAAAACCCACACCTTGATAAGTTAATTATTCTCTTGTAACTAAGATAAAAAAATTAAGAAAAATAGCTTTAGCATAATAGACTTTGCAAATTCTAATACAATTTAGGGACTACGGAGGGTAATTAAAGACAACAAACATTATTGAATAAGTTAATGTGTCCATAGTTATTAGAGAACAGAAAAAACCAATCAATTGATTGAAAAAAGGAAATGGCTTATGGGATTCGAACTTGAGCTGATATGAAAAATGAAAAAAGGGAGGCCACCTTTTGTTCAAACAACTATATCTACTTTATATAAACAATTCAAGAATTTCAGGGTGGCCCATGCCCCCTCTATCAGCCCTTGGAAAGTGAAGAAGAAGAAACATTGAGGGAAGTATCTATTACTTTTAGCAAAGAATTTCAAGGGCAAAATGGATAATTTGAGGGGAAAGAAGGGTATTAAAATCAATGAAATTAGCAAAGGGGTAAAAGTTTTAAAAAAATAAGGAAGAGAGCATTCCTCCAATTTTTTCACTGAAAAAGCGATGTTTTCCCAAAATGTCATTGTTTGTTGGCATTAAATGCCAACCATTTTGGTCCCCTCTTTATATATAAAACTTTGAGACCCTCAAAGTAAAGGTCCCGACAATTTTTCAGCCATGAGGATTGATGTCGGAGGTTAGCGCGTAATGTGCCTCAGTGGTCAGGGGTACCTTGGCTTCTTTATACACCACTTCAATTTGGGAATCAATCCCAAAAGGAATCGAAACAACACCAAACGAAGAGGCAAGGGGGCACCACAACACCAAGGCTTTTTACCACTGAGCTATGCTCCGAGAGTCCCTCTTTATTTATATATACATACGCATTTGAGAATAGCATAATTAATCTATGAGCTCTCCAGCTACCATCAAACAGAAACCAGAAAAATTTGTAATTTAGATACCGTAAAATAGTCATTTTATATGACTAAATGAAAAAAATAATCATGAGAAGGTCCCAGGGGCACATTAAAACGACTAGAAGTACAAGGGGCACATTGAAATCACTTTGATAGTTTAGAGGACAAAATGCGAATTAGCCAATTGTAGAACACCATAAACCTCAAATAATCTCATCATCCTCCATCCTAACAAAGATAAACCCCATCCATCCTCTGAGGATTGGTCCAGAGCAAAAATGGCGATTCTAACTCTACCTCTAGTAACCTCACTCATCAAATCCCATACCCCACGCTTCTCCTTCTTCCTAGCCTCTAAACACTCCCCAATTCTCTTTACCAAACGCTTCTTCACCAGACCTCTTTCTTGTGCTCTTAGTCAAACCACTTCTTCTTCTACTTCTTCTGCATCCCCCATTTCCAAACCAAATGTCCCCACTTTTCAACAAGCGATTCAACGCCTCCAGGTTTCGACTTCCAACCTACTTTCTTTTTATTATTATGTCCCCGTGTTTTTGCTATCTAATACTTCACGATAGATAATGAGTGTTTGGTAATGTAAAATGTCCATAGATGCCAATTGAGTTGTATGATGCAAAAGATGATATTTTTATGGTACAATGTTGTATGTTGAGTAGAAACATGAATACCATCTAGAGCTGCCGAAGCGAATTGTTTCTTTTTGTGTGTGTGTGTGTGGGGGGGGGGGGGATTGTGGATTTTGAGTAGATTAAGTAAGATGGTCTAGTTTGGGGTTTAATTGTCAAAATTAACGAATTTGTGTCCTTCAATTGATGCACAACTTTGGTTTGAACTTGAATGATCCTGTTAACGGTAAAGTAGGTTGAAAATACTATCTTTTGATATATTTTTACCGATTACGGAAACATGCCTCCTTGTAGAATGTGGAAGGTCGTCTGGAGTTGCACGAGTTCTTTTTCTGGGGGTGGGCAGTAGGTGAAAATGAGATAGAAGGGAAATGCCGTTTCCATAATCCCCTACTATTTAAGTTACGCGCCTTTTGCTATCATTAAAAAGGCGACATTTTTATGGTACAATGTGGTATGTGGACTTCAAACATGACTCCGTGTAGAATGTGGAAGTTAGATTTTGTCTTTTTTAGAGGAGGGTAGGCGTTTGATGAAAATATACCAAAGGCTAGTATTTCAACGTACTTTACTATTAACATGATAAGTTTCATTCAAATGAAAGTTATGTG
Organism: Echium plantagineum; assembly: GCA_003412495.2. NCBI lineage: Eukaryota > Viridiplantae > Streptophyta > Magnoliopsida > Boraginales > Boraginaceae > Echium > Echium plantagineum. The sequence continues at coordinate 18,407,653 of CM016563.1, read as the reverse complement.
TGTCAATTAAGACCTTGGAATTTGTTAAGTTTGACCATTGAAAGTCAAACGTAACAATCTTTTAGGGAGTGAGGTAGTATGTCAAACCGATGCTCAGTGGGCAATGATCCATAATAAGACCTTTATGTCGGTTCTCTGTGTTGTGAATATTGAATGTTGCTAATGGAGAAGTAAAGAAGTAATGTTGGATAGAGTAGCTGCCGGGTAGATAACTGATGATGTTTGTATATCTATTGATCAAGGTTATTATAAACATTGGTCTTGGCTTGGCATCTGTAAATGTGTTAGTTATAGCGGAATGGACTTAAGGCTGTTAAGTATTTGTTTTAGTTATTGAGCTTGTTCATGATTGAGTTCTTAGTTGACAAAATAATACTGAATGAATCTTGTTGACTGAGGTTGCGGGTCTTCACATAATCACATTGTTAATGTGTTTTTTCATAATAATTATTGACCCAACTCCAATATTTTCTGGCTTTAACGAGTGCACAAGAAATCCTTTTTTATATCTATTAAGTAGATCCAGAGTTCCATTCAGCTTGAGTGAACTACATCAATTAGTTTGGTTATATATATGTCCAACAACCTAGAGTGATTTGTTTAACGTCTTCATATAATGAGCCATTTGAGCTTTATATTCTTGTGAAGAAATAAATATGATATTTTGGTTGTCCATTGAAGTCAATTTCTGCTGTTATTTGATGTAGTGATCTGCTCGAAAGTTTATTCATGATGTCTAAATAGTTTGATTAGATTTGTTTCTCTAGTATTATTTGACAACAAATAGCTCATCCGTAGCACAAAAAGGACCCGGACTATATTGACACAACTATCATACTCTTTTCTATTTGAAGTTGTAGCACACATTAGGAATAAAAAGGATAATGACTATAATTTATAAAGTTCATATGTTTGATGGATAGAAAGTTCAACACATCTCTTTATAATAAATATAGCAAATTTTATAAATGGGCAATATTTGAGCTAAAATTGTACAAACAATTCCGAGACACCAATCATGTCATAAACGAGTCACAACTCACAAGACATAATACATGAATCCTCAAAAATTATTAAGCGTGATCTCACAAGACATCAAGCAGCAGAAATTCTTCCGTCTAAATATTTAATCATCAATGTCTTCTTATACAGTACATCTTTCTTATCTTTCAAGTCATAATAAGAAATAATCAGTAAGTGTGCCTAAAGTTTCTCTAACGTTCTCTGATGTAAATTGCACTTGTGCTAGGCTAGAACTCTCTCCTAGTGGTGAAACCTTTGCTATACAGTGACAATGCACTATTGTTTTTTGTTATTATTTAGAAGCCTGGTTGCTCTATCCTTTACTACTCTTCTGCAGGAATATTGGGCCTCTGTTGGATGCGCTGTGATGCAATGCAGCAACACAGAGGTATAACGAGAAAACACTGTGTTTTTGTCTCTGCATTTCTACTTCGACTCTAGTTCACAATTAGTTTTACTGAAATCTGCTTCAAACGTTTAGACGTATAATTGATATTTTGTAGCTAGCATAGGAATATTAAGGTTCCTCATCCAAATTTTACTTGAGTTATTCCAAATAGTTAAAGCTAATATTTTTAGCATACAAGCACAGTAGTAGTCCATCAATCGTGCATCATGGTGAGATTCTCCTTAAGATTTAGTTGTAAAATGCATATGGTCATTTGAGCATGCTCTTTTTTTCAGTAAAATATGTCTTAAGCCCATTAGCATACAAGTGTTTGATGATACCTTTCACATTTATCATTTGATTATGAAAAATACACAACCTGCCAATTTCTGTTTGATTTCGTCAAGGTTTTGAATTGAGCAGGTTGGAGCTGGTACAATGAATCCATTGACTTTCTTAAGGGTGCTCGGACCAGAACCATGGAATGTTGCGTAAGTTAACGCTCATGAACTTAGTTTGCTATAGATATGGATATGTTTTATCGTTATTCCACTTCCAGACTGTGGATAAGAATTCTTTTGCTAGCCATGAATCTCCAGTCCCCATATACAATGGATTATGATATTTATAACTATAAATAATCCAATAATTGGTTTTTTCCTTCAGAAACAATAGGTTCTTATGCATCAATATCTCTTGCTCATTGGGATAACTTCCCTTACTCTTTGCCCCAAAAAGTGTAAGAAATATGAGAATAAAGTTCAATGAAATATTGTTGGAAAATCTACATATCAGATGGCAGATTATATATAGGAAGGCTTTTAGGTAACAAGAGGAACAATACCCGAAACATTACATGTGCAATTGTATTCACAAATGTAAAATGGATACGTTCATTCTATTTATTGAATGTAAATGACTATAATGTTGTGCACTTCTTATTAGTTTGTGCTTTGCATTTTCTCTGTGTAAACAAAGCCTGTTTGAAAGAATGCATGCATCTTAAAACTAATATAGCTGTTTCTGTTGAAAGGTACGTTGAGCCAAGTATCAGACCAGATGACAGCCGTTATGGTGAAAATCCAAATAGGCTTCAACGTCACACACAATTCCAGGTTAAGTCCCATGTCTTATTTAATTTAGATTTAAGGTCTGGAAGATGACATCTGTAATTAAATGGAATGTGATGGCTTTTAACATCCCTGATAGTAGTTTAGTACTTCAATATTATTTCGTAAATTGTCTCAGGTTATATTGAAGCCTGATCCTGGGAATTCGCAAGATCTGTTCATAGGGAGTTTATCCGCTCTTGGTAATGATACGAAGAATTAATTTTGCAGCATAGTTTTTTTTTCATTTCCAGATATCACTGCATATTGCTGTCATTAAGTTTCTGTTTCAAACATATAGGCTTTGTTTAGTTTAAGATAATTCTCGTTTTCAAATTTTGATTTCTGTTAGAATTGAAACCATGTTCAGATGGGTCATTTCAAATTATAACTTTGTAGAAAATTTCTCAGTGAAAACTCCAAATTACAGGTATCTCTTATAAACACAGTGGATGCACAGCCAAATTTATATGAGGTTTAACCATTGACCCATATAACGAACTACTACTTCTCAGTTGTATATATTCAATCCCCAATGATTTTTATATACTACCATCAATCTGAAAGTTGGAGATCTCATAACTATATATCTAATCTATTGCCAGCTGTAAACACTGAATAATGGTTGTGAAACCAAATCCTCCCAATTTATATTAGGTACAAGTTCATTGTGGTTGTGCTCATCTTATCTTAGGAGTTAGGAAATAGGTGTATAGGCGTGAATCTTAGTTTTACATTCATCTAACAACAAATGCTACATTCATCTTGGTTTCAGTCCTGCTTAGGTTTCGGACGAATATTCGATTCTAGTTATTATGTCCTTGTTTCATCTTTTGTTGGCTTCTTTTTATCTTTGTGATTTTTCTGTTGGTTTTATTTTGATATAAAAAACTTGGTTTCAAAATTAAGATCAGTCATCATTACCGATGGATTATTGCAGCATCTTTGATTGATTCTCAATGAACATCCAAGAAAGAAAAGGAAATTCTGAAGCATTGTAAAGTTTCTAAGATAAAATTAAATCTGTTTTTCTTTTGAAGTAATGATACTTGGTAGGCTGTTAGCAAGGAGCCTGTCTACTCTCTTGAGCCCTTGACATTCACAAAAGGAAAATTTAAAATAAAGAATTCTGAGTTCTTAATGTAAATAATGTTTGCATTTTTCTTTGAATGTAGAAAAACATTTTAGCAAACATAGAATTGAAAATTTTCACAGAAAAGTGAAATATAGAAAATTCTGTAGAACTAAACAGAACAATAGTTTCTCACTTCTGTATTGACTCTGACTTGTTTCCATTCATTGACTTACATCTGCCGTTGTTACATTTGGTTTTAGTCACAACAACTATCTAGATGTTGTTCGGTTCTCTTTTCAGCTTACATAATCCACTGTTTCATTTGATGTTAAAGTGGTGCTTCACGTGCTACTTGCTTTATGAGTTATTTCTTCATTATTCTATTACATGGGTTACACACTGCTTACCTAGTTTCGTGAATCTTTATACTAGAAATTTAGATTACTGTCAGTCAAGAACAATGACTTCCTTTCTTTGTTTATTAATAAGCACGCTTAGTGGCCTTTCTTCACCTCTGTGTCCAAGAAATGCAGTGTAGCCTCAGTGTATATATTTCTATTTCTTACTGGGAGGTGGATCTACATTTTGTCAATGGGGTCATCAATATCTCCTATGATTGATTCTCTGGTATTGTCAGGTATTAATGTCAATGAGCATGATATACGCTTTGTTGAGGATAACTGGGAGAGCCCGGTAAGATCCTTTTATCAGAAATTGGTTAACATGCGCGCCCTCTAACTCTCTGTGAGATAAGCTTCCAGGATTGATGTCCATGTGTAATTAAATGTCATACTAATTATAGAAAATATAGTTCACCTATGATTTAGTTAAATAGTAGTATCACATTTCATTCTCAGACATGTGCATAACCGGCCATGCGAATGGATGTAAACTTCTAATATACTTCAATCAACCAGGAAAAAGTCTTACTTTTAGCTATTATGCCATTTAGTGTGGCAGAACATATACTTGCTATATGTCTGTATTTCATTTGAACTCACTTTGTTGGTTGACCCGCTAATAGGTGCTTGGTGCCTGGGGATTAGGGTGGGAAGTATGGATGGATGGAATGGAGATAACGCAATTCACCTACTTCCAGCAGGTACTTCATCCTTTTAGTTTAGGAGAATCTTCCGTTTCAAAAAATATCATGTACACCATGAAAACTCTAGACAACGGTTTTGGTAGCATAGTTTAATACATGGCACAGCTTATTTCCATTTTCTATTATGTCAAAGATTTTATATTCACCGGGTCTTGTGGAACAAACATAACTCTACCTACTCTTCGTATCTATTGTAAACCAGTAAATAGTTCAGTCTTTGCACTTCACTCGTAGATCAATTTGGAAACTGTCTCCTCGTTATCACAGGGGGTAAGGATACATACTACGCAAACCCCCTTACCATAGGCAGGGGCCTCTTCAGAGGCTTTTTGGCATGTTGATGATTTATTCCTGGCACAGATTGTACGTTTGCCAATTCAGCCATTTCATTATAAAATTGTTCTATCCAGGCTGGAAGTATGCAATTAACGCCAATATCTGTTGAGATTACGTATGGTCTCGAACGCATCATTATGTCGCTCCAGGTTTCTTTAATGTTGCTCTATCTCTTTCTTCTCCTTGTATAAAACTGCATGCAACTAATTGAGTTCTATTTGCAGGGGGTTGACCATTTCAAGAAAATTCAGTATGCCGATGGGATCACATATGGGGAACTGTTCCTGGAAAATGAGTAAATAACCTGCTTGCAATGTTATCATTAGAGTGCAAGTGGATTTGCATCCACAGTTTGTATTGACCTGGTTGCTTGAAGTTTGTGAAGATGTTAGCAATAAAAGAACCAACAAGGAACCTACTAAACTCTATAAATAAAATATGAACTAAAAGAAGAAAAAACATGAAGGACCTTGATATATGATGAGGGTGCGTGAGTCTAGTACTCTAGTCCGCATACATAGTTTTGAATGGGCTGAAGGAAAAACTAATTCCCTAAAGTCTTATTAGTTTTAGACCTTAACAGCCAACACCTTCATCAAAACACTCCGTTCTCACAATTGGTTTTGTTAAATGCACAATCACCTTCACACTAAGCTGCCTTCCCCCTTGGTGCTGTGATCCTCTTCTCCTACTTCTGTAAAAAAGGGTTATGCTAATCTTCGAATAATCTGCTAGGGTTTAAATAACAATTAAGCTCTAATGTGTCTTGACTTCCTCTTAGTGGGAACGAAGGAATAAATTGATTATTCATTTTATGCTTTGCCTTAGGAAGGAAATGAGCACATATTATCTGGAGCATGCCAGTGTTGACCATATTCAAAAACATTTCGATCTCTTCGAGGCTGAAGCGCGTTCTTTACTGGATTTAGGACTGGCGATACCTGCGTATGCCTTTCTATATCGTGTTCCTGTGTAAACTGAAGCAATTCTTTTCTTATTAACATTTATCTTCCGGATGTCCTAGGTATGATCAGCTTCTGAAGACTTCTCATGCTTTCAATATATTAGATTCCCGAGGCTTTGTTGGTGTGACAGAAAGAGCTCGTTATTTTGGCCGCATGCGTAGGTGATGTAACGTTCATCTTTTCTTATATCTGGTGAAATAAGCCTTCTTAATTAGGAGAATCTAAAGATTGGTTTGTTGCATGGACTAGTTTCTGTTGAAATAAGCCTGTTTTCACCGTTTTGGGGAAAATGGTGGGACTCCTAATTAAGCCTCAGTTTCTGTTCTGGAACTTCGTTATGGTAATTAGACTCTTAAAACAGTATAGCCATTTCTGTAATATTAGATGTTGTAAATCCCAGTTTCTGCTTTTTCCCAATGTTTTTCAGTCTTGCTCGTCAGTGTGCCCAATTGTGGTTAAAGACAAGAGAGTCACTTGGCCATCCCTTGGGTATATGTTCACAAAATTGTCACCTCGTCCTCCCGAGAGAAGCTCTTGAGGCAGCAGTAAGAAAGGTAGCTGTTATAAAATAGTTCATGGGTCCTGTCCTTTTTATTAATGATAGTTAATATACCATTCGATTTACTAGTTCGAAATATAACTTCCACTAGAAAGGGAATAAAGGTTGAACCGTTCCGGTACAAAAGGACAAAGGCATAGATATCGTTGAACACATCAGTTTTTCTTCGACTGGAATGACAAGATTTTGTTTTATATAGTTTCAATTTTCTTGTCATCCAGGTAGCATCTGATCCACGAGTTCTTATCCTTGAAATTGGGACCGAAGAGTTACCACCAAATGATGTTATCAGTGCCTGCAATCAAGTATATACTTCTCCCGCTATACATCCTATGTTTTCCTTCCTCATAATAGTTTACCAAAGTGTTGTTACCTGCTTATCAATGTTGATAATATTCATCCTTCATTTTTCATTCTAGATTTTCATATTGACTTACTCGAGTAATTTGTTAAAGATTATTCTCACTTCAGATTTTTTGCTTGTTATGGAAGTCGAGTAGACCCCCTTGCACCTCCCCTCCCACCCTTTTCCTCAAAAAGGGAATAACGAGTCCTATCATAAATTACAATTGCTGATTCTGATTATGTTTTGCAGCTTAAAGATTCAGTTGTACTCTTACTAGAGAAGCAAAGGTTGGGTCATGAGGAAGTGAAAACTTATGGCACACCTCGTAGACTGGTGGTATGATCTACATAGATTGCTCTTCATTCAGCTAATTATGCAACACTGCTCAAGTTTCTTTTCGCAACCATGTTGACAGTGCATCTAGTCAGTTAGTATTATGAACCACTGCAGATTTTACATGCTTTCATTTCTTATAACTTATAGTTTTTATGGGTTCCATTAGTCATGCTTGACCGATTGAGTTTGACAGTACAATATTTCATTCTTGATCAATTACATCTGTGTGATAATTAGTTGCAAATAAGTTTGTTGTAATTTAGGTAGCGGTTTGAGAAGTCTCTTGGTGAATTTCCTATTTTTTTACATCTCATTTTATGTTTTCCTAGTCTGGTTAGATGGGTAGTATTGTATCTGTCATGTTCTCTTGGAAATTCATTTTTGTACAATGTTTTCTTTCTTTTTAGCTTCATGTTCAAAATTTGGGTGCTAAGCAAACAGAGAAGGAGGTTGAGGCGCGAGGTCCTCCAGTTTCTAAAGCATTTGACCAAGATGGAAATCCTACAAAGGTAAATCAAACTATTTATTTCCGGATCAGACTAGGAAATTGCGTAGGCATGTCGTAATAGTTATGTTGCTGCAAAGTTGCTTCAGTTTTTACTACTTGCACGTTTGTGTAGTAATGCGATTTCCTTTACCAGGCTGCTGAAGGTTTCTGCCGCAAGAATTCTGTAGCTTTGGAAGCATTGTACAAAAGAACAGAAGGTAAATTTAAGTTACTCTTTCTATTAGTGTTTCTCTCGTTTCTTCCGTGGAGACTTCTATTCTTGGTTTGCATAGAGATTTTAAATGAGACATTTGAATTTGAATATGATGTGGAGAATTTATTGTAGGATGTAAAGACAATAAATGTTTTGGATTTATATTTCCAGATGTTGCAGGGAGATAATTAGGACCTTCACCATCTTGGTAATTTGTTGTGAAGGAGAGTGAAAGTTTTTTCATAAGAAATTAGACATTTTCACAACTATTATTATAAGACTAGAAAGAAAATCTCTCAATAATGAAATTGAACCTGGGTAAGGTAGATGCAAATGCTTTCTACAGTAGATAGCTGTAATCCATAAAGTATTTACTCTTAAGAGAACGTGGATAGTAGTCCTCTACCAGCTCTACATGTCTATGTGAATACTGCAGTCATTTCTGTTTAGTAACCATTGTCTTACATGTATTGGTGAGAGTGATTCACAGAATAGGTTAATTTCCTATACAGGGAAAACAGAATATGTTTATGCACGCGTCACCGAACCTGCTCGGTATGCTTTGGAGGTAAATTCTTTTGAGTACTTTTTTTTTGAATTAGGTAGTGTTTACTGGTTTTGTTTCTTATATTCCCATTCTCCAATAACAGATTTTGGTGTCATTTTATGGTCTTCAGAGCATGGTTATTCTGATATATAACAAAAGCGACCAGAAAAACTCTTGCTAAATTAAGGCAATACCAGGACAAAAGTAACTAGTGTTGTATCAACCTTGAACGAGATAGTTATGATCACAAACTGCTTATGCAATGCATATTAGAATATAGTGAATCTATGCAAGTATTACTAGACCTCCTTGGTTAGCTTCTTATCGTCATCAAATGTTAAGTCTTCTTGTTTCTATTTGCAACCATATGTTCAGGTATTATCTGAAGAATTACCCGGAGTACTTGCTAAACTATCTTTCCCCAAATCAATGAGATGGAACTCGGAGGTTTGTGCTACTGTCAGTGCACTTCACGTTTAATAGCTGATTTTGGATTTTTGCATGCCAGCAACTCCGACATTTGGAGGCTAATTTCCTAATGGTCATCTTCTGGATTTCGGGACACTTTTTTCTGACTTCTTCACAATTTATGATAGTATTGCATATGTTACCTCATATGACTGTCGCCAACATTTCATGATCATACTGTTTCCAAATTCATACCTCGTATCTTCTAAAATAAGAGAATATAACAAATCATTGATTTGTATATATTAATTTTTAACTATGTATCACTATTTTTTTCTTTTCATAAAAAGGCAAATACAAATGGAAGATCTCCATGATGAAGTAAAATTATAGATACCTGAAGAGTTTTCATCCTGATCCTGGGATATGTTTTTCTAAATTTACCTTTGGAGATGGTCATGCACTCGTGCTTCATACTTGTACCATGCAGTTCTAAAACAAATAATTAAGCTATGTTTTCTCTATATGCTGTCACGTAGGTAATGTTCAGCAGGCCTATTCGCTGGATATTAGCCCTTCATGGAGATGTAGTTGTTCCTTTCATATTTTGTGGGATCCAAAGGCAAGTCCCTACAACTTTTGTAACACTACAAAAAAATTGTTACTTATTCTCTGCTCCTTGTATAAGTGGATTTAGTTGAATCTACACTTTCCTTTTAATTGTGAAAGATTCTTGAAAGCAGTTAGTTTGATAATGTTGAAGTGTTAAATATAAGAAATGAGAAACTTCTCTGCTTTCCAGTACTGTAAGAGACTTCTTTCAATTCTGGTGGAGTCTTATTAATTAGGAAAAAATGTGTTTCTATGTCAGCAATACCATCTTAATATTGGTGCAGTCATATATCCATACAACATGTGCACTTTAGATGTATAATAAATGTAACATAGGTGGTCATAAATTTCAGAGGATTTTGATAGAATATTATATGTTTAGCATTGTTTGTCAACTCATATGTTCTCCCAATCATGTTGCAGTGGGAACATTACACATGGTCTGCGGAGTACTCATGATGCTACAGTTGAGGTATTTCAATGATTTCCTAGATTATCCATGTTTCACCGACGTTTAGTTTGTAGTAATATTTAGCCAAAATATGAATGATTTGGTTTAGTTACAATTGTCACAGCACTTCAACTGCATTCTGGTAATATATTGTGCCATATGCTGAGCTTTCTCAGACCTATGCGCTGGTGTCTTTTATATGTATTTGTGAATAAAATGTAAAGCATGTACTCGTCAGTATGAATACAAGAAACATGATAAATAATTTTAAATATCATTGTGATGATATTTCTTACTTATACCATACCACCTGTTTCCTAAGGTTGCAAGTGCTGAATCTTATATGCATATTATTCAACATGCTGGAATCACTGCTGATATTGAGGTGATTTTTCTTGGAAATTTCTTCCATTGTCTGCTTTAGGTTTAGTCAAATTGAAGACATGTATACTATTTTTCTATTTTCAGCTACGCAAGGAGAAAATACTGGAGGCCTCTAATGTTTTGGCAAGAAGTGTAAATGGCTGTATTGTAATGCAACAAAGCTTACTGGATGAGGTAGATCTTTCTGTGTTGCATGGCCATTTAAATGTATTCTCTGACACATCTTCATTCTGGGTAGGTTGTAAATCTTGTTGAGGCACCTGTCCCTGTTCTTGGGAACTTCAGCAAGTCCTTCTTAGACCTTCCAAAGGATCTATTGATAATGGTAATATTATTAGTTAATAAAATGCTTTATTATTTGACCTTTTTGTCCTCAAACCCTTTGCTTACATAGCATGCAAATTTTGAAAAACTCACATTTTCCGAAGTACAAAAGTTCTTAAACACCAGGATTTCTTCTTACTTTTATTTTAATATGCATTGATATCACGAGATTCTATTTCTAGACTTTATATTGCTAAAGTTAGGTACTTCACAACAACTCTTACTGCTTAGCCAAGGCTTCTATTTCATGTCTTGGACGCCATCTTGAAAAAATAGTAGAGGACTGTCTCCATCAAAGTTGACGGTGTGGTTGTGTTATCCGTCAATCTTTGTACCAGGTTATCTTCTGAAGGGAAACCTCTAAAGGAAGTAGTGGGTCCAAAATAGGAAGAATTAAAGTTTGACCTCTTTTATTGGACGTGCATGTGGTCTCCATTTTTATTTCTAATTATTCTATTGTTTTAATTGAAAATGTCCAGAAAAATTACTTTCTTATACTTTACCTGTTAATTTTGATCTCTATCGAGTCTTACCAACTGATGCAGGTTATGCAAAAGCATCAAAAGTATTTTGCGTTGACTGGTGAAGACGGGAATCTGTTGCCTAATTTCATAGCTGTGAGACATGCCTGAGGCTGCACTTGTGATTTAGATTTGCCTCTAACATTGAAGTTTATCACCATAAATGATTATGTTCCTGTTTTCTCTGTTCAGGTTGCAAATGGAGCAATTGATGAGACAGTAGTAAGGGAAGGAAATGAAGCTGTACTTAGGTTTCCCTATGTCTTTTACTTGTCCATTTGACTTGCTCCCCTTAGTTGTCTCTGATTAGCGTTACAAGTGCATTTGTCACAGCACAATATCCATCTTGGAACTTTTCAACACAGAATTAGTTGTGTGAAGAAGCATTGTATTTGTATATATTCTTTCTGAAAGAGTATAGCCACAGTGTTGCAACGCTTAATTTGTGTCCTATTGCTACATCTTCTTGCAAACAGCATGGATTACTAGAACAAGAATTTAACCAATGTAAATGATTATCAGTTTGACTTCCTGGCTTACCGTTACTAGAATTGCTTCCATAAAATTTAATTTAAGATGCTTAGTCTCCAAAAGTTAGTCCGAACTCTAAAGAAAACACTAGTTTAGTTTTCTCTTCTATTTGGTCCAAACTTCTTGCTGAATCTTGCATATTTCATATATAATAAGGGAATTAATCCTATTGGAATGCAGGGCAAGGTTCGAAGATGCAAAGTTTTTCTATGAGACGGACACAAAGAAGAAATATTCTGACTTCCGAACTCAACTCAAAGGGATTCTCTTTCATGTAAGCATGCAAATCCGCTTTCTGGTGTGAAGTTTTCTAGTTATAGTTGTTTTTACTAGATTAACTAAGAGAATTCCTCATTATGCTCTCTTTCTCAAAGAGGTGACGTTGCTTATATTATTTAAGATACACGTGAAACTCAGGGGAAGATGTTATATCAAATTGGTGATGTCAATAGAACTATCAAGTAGATCTTTGTCACTCTCACTTAACTGAAAACATTTCCAAGTACATTCTTCTGCATGTGGTAATGTTACCTAATATCTACAGGAGAAGCTTGGGACAATGTTTGACAAAATGATGCGCGTTGAACATATAGTATCTGAAGTTGCCTTAAGTTTAGGGTTAAGTAACAACTTACTCCAACTTATCCGTGATGCTGCATCTTTGGCTATGTCCGACCTTGCAACAACAGTTGTTTCGGAATTCACTTCACTCTCAGGAGTAATGGCTCGCCATTATGCTCTAAGAGATGGCTATCCGAAAGAGGTAACTGTAGTCAAAAGGCCTTTCTTGTGTATGCTATTTATGTACCTGTTCTCACTTTGTTAAAAGATATTAGTTGCCAACGGCAGATTGCAGAGGCACTTTTTGAGATCACCCTTCCTCGATTTTCTGGGGATATTGTCCCAAAAACTGACCCTGGTATAGCATTGGCTGTTGCTGATAGGTGAGACTTCAGCTCTATGTAGAGATAGCTAATGCATATATTATTAGTTGTATGCATCATGTTATCAAAAGGTGAGGGAAAAGTATTTAAGCGTGCTGATGATATCCAAGTATCATATTTATATACTTGTGTCATTTATGCATATAATAATATTGAAATTCGTGTAAACGTTTCTCTAATTACAGCATGTAGATAATGTGATGTCAGCTTCACCAATAATAATTTCTGCATGAATACCACAGTATAGCCAACTAACAATTTAATGCAAACATAGATTCAGATGTTATAATACGACCCTTTCCCCTTGTGGTACGTATATATTTACTATATTATGCTAAACTCTACTTCCATGCTGTCTTCCGTTCAGACTGGATAGCTTAGTTGGTCTATTTGCTGCTGGGTGTCAGCCAACCTCTTCAAATGACCCATTTGGCCTGCGGAGGATTTCCTATGCTCTTGTATGTCATTAAGGTGGAAAAGTTTTCAGTGTTTCTTGCTGATTCAGAAGTAATGCAAATTTGTTTTTTGTAGGTACAAATTTTAGTAGACAACAATAAAAACTTGGATCTCAGACAGGCTCTAGGGCTTGCTGCAGCTATCCAACCAATAAATGTAGAGGCTGGAACAATAAATGATGTAAGTGCGGCATCTTCGATATTCATGGTCTACTATCCGTTGAGCTAGAACAACATTATTTAGTTCTTAGACAGTTGGGAAATACTGAAATACCATCTGGGTTTATATTTAGTTGTATTTTGTGCAATCATCGACCCCTTTTAGCAAATTAACGCTTTCTTTGGACGGCCAATTGATTATTTTTCCTGTTGTAGGTACATCAATTTGTCATCCGGAGATTGGAGCAGTTCCTGGTATGTGTCTATAAGTGGATGTTTATCGGTCTGACTTTTGAAGTTTATATTTAAAAAGATTTTATTCTTGGATTGGAAATCCTCTTCAGTCAGGGGTAATAGTAGGATCCTTCAATTAGCCCCTCCTAAATTGCAATAATCTTTGTTATCAAGACCAGTGGTTGTAGCTTTTTTACTTGAAAGTTCTTTTAATCTATCTAGTAATTACTAATGTGTAACTACTACATAATTTTGTCATTGAAATATGAGATGGCACCATTGATTTTCATGGAACACTATTGAAAGGGCTTCTACTTGTTATTAATAAGATCCATAATACCCCTACATCTCTAGATCCTTATATCCTTTGACTTGAATGAATTACCAAGTGCATTTTATGCTGGCAATTTTGATTGTCCCTCCCCCTGTTGTAGAGCTTCTTTTAAATCTATTCTGTCTCTATTATTTGTTGATACTAGCTGCAACGGTTGACAGGTTGATCAGGGGATAAATCCTGAAGTAGTCCGTTCGGTTCTTGCTGAGCGTGCAAACTTCCCTTATTTAGCTTCCACATCAGCACATAAAGTAAGTTTTATTATATAAAGCGAGCATTCAGGTAGAAAATCAAGTGAACATGCAAATTTAATCTAATGTAGTAACAGTAGTAAGTTGTTTTTCAAATTCGTGTGGATGTGTGTATTGCTATTTGCAAAGTGTGTGGAAGGATAATTTTTCTCCACTTTTATTTCTTAACATATCGATTCTACCGTAGTATTTCCTTATATACCTCCTACTTTTGACTTCATTTGGACATAGTCAGTTGGCCCATTATATCTTGAGCTTCTGTCATCTTTTAAACCCGTATAGAGTTGTTTTATATTGATTGATTAGCTCTTCTACTTGAGAATATGTGAACGTGAACGTAAGATTTGAAAGAGTTTCACCTGAACTGACAAGACTTGAGAAGGCAATGTAAAGTATAATGTGTTAAAACTGTACACAAGTCCACAGGGTCATACCCCCGCTTACAAACTTCTAGCTTCTAAGGACTTTTAGATCAGAGCCCCATGCTAAACAAAATTCTCAATTCCTATGACTGCTCGTGATATTCTGCGTCAAACAATTGCTCAACATCATGAAATATAAGAGGTGATAATCTCAAACGATAACTGAAGCATCTTTCTATATATTTCCTTCCAAATAGCATAAACCCGTGCTAGCTAAAGCAACCCAACAAACTCGTCTTTGGAAGGTATTAGCCCTGCATTTGATGCCACACTGTACTTTCTCAATTATCCATCCTGCCAACTAGTTGCAATACGAAGTGTCACCATAACATCCACCAATATACTCTGTTTTTCTCAAATGGTTAACTTCCCATGTACCTGAGATGTTAAATGCATCCGAGGTGTTGAAACTATTTCGATGCTGTGATTGAAAGATCAGGCTGTCAACCTTATTTTAGCTGTTGCAGGTCTCAATTTAGCAGCATCTCATACTCTGTTGGTGAACATGTTCACGGGAAGTCCCATGGAATGGATCTTTCTACCTTATTATCTTATGGCATAATAAATTATTTAGGGGGATGTAGCATTTGACTCTTCTCCAAGAACTAGAATATATCTGGTTGAGATAGGCTCTTCAACTGCTTCACATGTCAAACTAATTTTCCAGTCATTTGTTGTGTAGTATACTGTTCTTTCTTTCCCTTTTTAGATAAAGCTTCATGACTTTTATCAACATGGTTGCTTCATTTGTGTGATGTTACTGGCATAGAATAAGTATGTTAAGGAAAATGATTATCTTGGTACTATTTTAGTACTAAGTTACTAGCTTACCAGTAACATGTGTAGTAATACTATCTCAGGCTTCCAAGCAATAGGCTTTCAAGCAATATATGCTTTACAGCTTTTGTTATCTCTGAAATACTTTTTGCAGATGGAGGTCTTGTCCAAAGGTGAGCTTCTACCTAAAATCGTCGAGGCTTACTCTCGTCCAACTAGAATTGTGCGAGGGAAGGATATGAACGTTGACACAGTAGTATGTTTCTTGATTTGATCCACAGTATTCTACTTCATTGAGATATCCATTTTGCAACAAATATTATTATTATTACAATATTAGAAGAATTTAGTTACTTACATGTTCCCAATGAGATGACATTTATTATGTCTACATAAGTTGCACTTGCATGCACCATGACTGCTAATGGTTGAAGTGAAGAAAAATTATGCTTCTTTTAGAAAAAGACAAATAATCTGATTAGGCTTAGAGGGCTAAGTTTTACACAACTGAAGTAGTTCATTCAGTAGTCATTGATGAGAGTTCTAGCTCTTGTTGCCAGTTGCCATTGGGGCTGAGATTTTTGTCATTTTTAAAGTAGAAAATAGATAAATAAATTTCCATCATAATGAGTAGTTTGATATATTTTGTTAATATTGTTAGCTTATTGTCCCCACAGACAATGATACAACGAATAAAATGCCTCAATGCCTCTAAAGAGGCTCCAGGCTAAGCGAGTTAAGGGGTCGGATAGTTTACCCCTGTATGCCGGAAAGACCGTTCCCTAATCAACTTAAGATGTAGTGCAAAAAAATACCTACTACTTAATGATAGCTAAGAAGTGTAGGCAGTGTAGCAACCATTTTGGTTATTCCATTATACTCAAGAATCAGATAGTATAATATCCGACTCCATAAGATTTTGAAACAAGTTCATGTTCTCTTAATCTTTGATTTTTATCAGTAATTCATTCAATTTCATAATGGTGTCTGCATATATCATGTATAGGTGGAGGAAGCTATTTTCCAAACAGCTGAAGAGAGGAATTTGTGGAGCACCTTCTTACTGTTGAGAAATAGAATTCATCCTGGTACTGTCCATCTATGTGTTACTTTTCTCTTCATGAAAACTGCAGCCTCTTCGTATTTTTTTATATGTTTTCTTGAACTCCCGCATATTGATTATCCTCCATGCAGATATGGAAGTGGATGATTTTGTCGAAATATCCTCTCAACTCCTGCAGCCACTGGAAGACTTCTTTAACAATGTCTTTGTTATGGTGGTACGTTTATCCTATCCCATGTCTTATATTTACACAATATATACCCGTCTACATCTCATTATTTTTGGAGGATCATGAGTTTTTGCTTGAGACTGGTGATATGTGCACGATCCAGAAGATCCTTGTTTTACCGTATTATCCTAGTATATATGCTATCCATTTGGAGGCTGTTAAGCTATTAAAGTTGTAGATAAAACGCGAATTAAGGTTGACATGATCAGAAAATCTGATTATCTAGTTTTGTTTATTAGTTACTTAATAAATGCCAGTCAAATCCTAAATCATACAAGCTTGATAAACTCGATGTCAGGTTTCAGTTTCACCACTATATATATATATCCTGATTGAGCAAAGCTATGTTTGCAGGAGGATGAAAAAATTAGACAAAATCGGCTTGCTCTGTTGCGAAATGTTGCAGATCTGCCAAAGGGAATAGCCGACCTTTCAGTTTTGCCAGGATTTTGAGATTCTGTGTCCATGCGCCTTAGAAGAAGTGATTACAAATTATGAGTCTGAGAAACTGAGCCCCCTTCCAAAAGTGGAACGACACAAGATGGAAGATTTACGAAGTATAGGCATATACAAAATTTTGATGAATGAATACTGCTGTTATTGAATATAGTGATATTACATTGTATCTCTTCTTTTAAGGCGACTAATATATTGATCATGTTGCTCGAAGTATGCTGCGATAGAGGCGTTGTTAATATAAGAAATGTAGTTGCTTACATCAATCCGCTTGTCCGTGCTGAAGGATGTTGCTTACATCAATCCGCTTGTCCGTGCTGAAGGATGTTGCTTACATCAATCCTCTTGTACGTGCTGATCATGGTAGAGGTGATGCAATAACCAACAGCCATAGCCATTGGATGATCAAGGGAAAATTACGTGCTAAAGGAGTCTTGTTATAAAGGTGAAGAAAGATAAGGTTGCGTTGTTTACTTCAGTTGGTTTTGGTTTCATATACATGAAAATGCTTTCATTGTGGTACCAAGCGTTGCAACATTATGACTAACTTGAGATATTTGTCAAAACTACACTTTCTCATGTATTAAAGAATACTAGTGACGGGATGCACAGTCAATGTCTGTGAGTTAATATTTTATATAAAACAAATTTGTAAAAAATGAGAAATTTGAAGTGATATATTTTCATATAGAGTTAAAAAATGAGATATAAGAACAATTATAAATTCATCTCATATATTTTATCATAATGTTCTTTGGAAATCTATGAATGGAGTTAGAATTGGAAGTTTCAAAGGGAGGGGGGCTGCCCATTCACCACAGTGGAAATGAAAGGAGGGGGGGGGGGGGGGGGGGGAGGACTACAGTGAAAAACTCAAAATGAGAGAGGGGGAGGGGGCTGTGCGGAGAGTAAAAATGAGAGTTAGGGTTTGTGATTTGGTTTGAGATATAGTTGAAACTATAATTCAAATAATACATTGTTAGAAGAAGAAAAAGTAAAAAGACGATTGCATATAAATAATTCTTCTTTTTAAATATTGGACAATTATTATATAAATAAATATTTATTTATAAAAATATATCTAAATAAATAAATACATATAATTAAAAATAATATTGGATAATTATTACTTTATAAAATTAAATACTTGTTAATAAGAAAATATGATTAAACATATATGTTATACATAATGGATAACATGATAATTATTATTTTTATATAAAGTTACTGAAGGGTTGTGTTTGAAATGTTGTTTGTCTATTTACAACGAACCATCAATTTTGTACATTTTGAGCTTCAAAATAAAAATATTGTGATTTGGTCTAAGGATGTGAATATATTATGAAAAGTTAATTTAAAGTTTCAGTTGAAACATTGTGAACTTTATACTTGAAATTACTTAGTGTGGTGATATTTCTTATTTATATTAAATATAACTATTGAAATTACTAGTATTTAACAAACCAAATATTAGTTTAACACTCATTAATAGTATTTAACAAATCAAATATTAGTTTAGATTCACTTAAAAAAAGAGTTATATGCTCCAAAATTAAACACTTACGAATCCAGCTAATACTGGTAACTTCTAAGAGTGTTAATAAGCAATATGTCTCTTCATTTTTTGGGAAACCAACTTTACCCTTGACTGATTGTTTTGAACTACAAAATATTACTACATATTTCAACCAATATGAAATATAAATAATAATTAATTTAAAAGATTTAAGTTACATCATGTTAGATGAAAGGTCGACATGCATTCTTTTTTTTTTCTTTTTTTTTTGTAAATTAGTAATAGATGTGAGTTTCGAACTCAAGACCTTCTGGTGACTAGCAAGAGCCTTTTTCACTAGGCTATTCAATTAACTCATTTTAGCGATAAATTAGCGACATGCACTCTTTGAACACCACTTTGCTAATTTATTCATTTTATTGAAACAAAATATATGAATATTATTAGGGAAATAGTCGGGAACTACTTTCCTCCGATTTTATATGATTCATATCTCTTACATGAAGTTGTTACAGACAACTTATGAATTGAAATTGAAATTAAATTTGAAAATATAATCTACATCATGTAGAATCGACTTGAAATTGATTGCTCGTCTCCATCCATATTCACATTTTTGACATCATCTGATAAATCCTCTAGTGAATCTGCTTTCGGTGCTTGAGCAGGTGCTTGAGCAGGTGCTTTCGCATGGTGGCAATGGTGTTTATGTTTGTGGTGGTGGCGTTTATCCTTGTGGTGGTGGTTGATTGAAATTGATTGTTCGTCTCCATCCAAATTTACTTCTTCAACTTCATTTGATAAATCATCTAGTGCATCTATGTATGGTGCATAACCAGGTGCCTTCGCATGCTTATGGCGGTGGCAATGGTGGTGTTTATGTTTGTGATGGTGGTCGATTGAAATTGATTGCTCGTCTCCATCCAAACTCACATCTTGAACATCATTTTCATTTAAGAAGTCCATGTTATCATTGCTTTCTTCAGCAATTGATTGGGTGGTAATAGCCACCATTACCATCAAAGATAAAAGCCATAATGTGGTAGACATCTTGTTATGTTTAGTGTGTAATTGATGAAGAACAATACACCATACTATGACATCAATTTATAGAAGGGAAATATCGAGTTCTAAGTCTCTCCAAATATTTGTAAATATTAATTTGATAATTGTCCATAAATACGGATAACCAAATAGCATATTCTTTTACCAAAAATCGATGAACAATAAAAGAAAATACATTAATGAAGTTTCCATATGAACATACTCATCATTACGTCTTATTTATTTTCCTTAATCTTTAGAGTACTAATAAAGTAATTGAGGTTGAAAATATGATGATACCTAAAGATATTGATTCAACAAATATTTTCATTCATTGTTGAATAAAAACCATTAAGTCACTAAATCTTAATCAATAAAAAGTTGTAAAACATGCCGCAAATAGAAAATGAGTTTTTGATATGTTTTTAAAGCGTGATATATATTAATTGCCCAATAATGTACCATATAATTTTATAAAAAAATATATCTTAATTTATATTGAATTTAATTTCAGATTAACTAAAAACTATTGGTACATTCATAACATGTAATAATTAAAAGAGTTAGTGGAGGGCATTACAGTCTTGACTCAAAACGGAAGCAAGCAACACTATCGCATTCACAATTTTAGACGTTATATAGATATAAAGGATACAGATATAGATAAATGATAGATTATAGTTTATACATATAGATTATAGATAAATTAACGAATTAGATTAAAAAGTAATATTGACTTCATCTAATCGTGTAAGTATTGAAATTACTTAATGTAGTGATATTTCTTATTTATATTAAATATGTAGTATTTGTGTATTGAAGTTTTGTAATTAGATTAGTTGGTGGTGGGCAAACTGATCTTAAAAACACATAAACACGCTAACATATTTACATTTTGATATAGATTAAAAAGTGATATAGATTTTATATCTAATCATGTAAGTATTAGAATTATCTAATGTAATGATATTTTCATATATATACATATATATGTGTGTGTGTATTAAATAAATATGTAGTATCTATGTATTGACGATTGTAATTAGATTAGACGGTGAAGAGCAAGGTGGTCTTAATTACAAATGAGAGAAACATATGACCTATTTATTATAGATACAATATCGAAAAAGTTTTAGCTTAATATAGCTTAGTAAAATTAAAATTAAAACTATCTGTATAATATAAATTAGAAAAAAGTATAAGAGTTTTTAAAATTAAGAAGCATTAGTAATTGTACTTTGTATTGAATATTACCAAAAGCCATACTTAGTTTTCATTTTTTTTTCTTGTAAATTAGTGATGAAAATATGAATATAATGATATTATTACAAATGTGTATATAAAAATTCTTAACTAATAAACAATTAGGATAAATATGAAACAAACTATCTCCAACAAGATTTGAACTCATATATATATAAATCAGATGTCATCCGACTATTGAGTCATGAACTACTTAATTTTCACTTTAAGTATGCACACATGGACTCTTACAAAATATAATCTACTACGACGAGGTACAAAAAAATTTCAAACTTTTACACGTCAAAATATGTTATACCTCATACAATATGTTTAATATCTTAATTCAAGATAATTATTTAATTAAATGTTTTGTTAACAAAGTTATTTATTTAATAATAATTTCATTTTGTGAGTCTTCCCTTTGTCTTTGACATTGTTACCGCTATATATATGTTTGATACATACACATTGTTTTCTATTTTTGAGTTTTGAAAAAAATTGGCATCTATATATATTTTATTTGTCTTATTCTTAACGGACGTTTCAAAACGAAAATATAGATAGGTAGGTATTTAGAGTAGGTAGTATTTGGATAATTGAAATGAGCTTAGAATTTTCTTGCAACTATTAAGTCTAGCGAGAACACCAATATTCTTAAGAATGTAATAAATGAATGTCATTTTTATTCGAATATAATGTGTATATATTATATCACCGTTATGTGGAATATATAATAAATAATCATTATATTAATTTAAAGTCATTGTTGAATGAAGGTAGAATGGAAATATTAATCATTGTTATAATTAATAAAATTATGCCGATGGTTATTAGTTTAGTGGTATTCGACCAGTGGTGGATAGACTTATACAGATTTCGTCTTGTTCGATGATTATTACTTTAGCTAACCATTTTTGCATTTGCTATTTTTTATTTTTACAACTAATTTATAAATATATAAAAAAGAAAAACAAAACCATGGGTGGCTAGTGGTTAGAGAATCATGTTTGTATGGCAAGTTGCACATAATTATGTCGTCATATACACATTAAGCATTGAATTGTTCCTCAAATGGTTGCATTAGTAAACGACAAAAGTCGTGCATGAATATGCTATCTTTATCCAGTTGATGAATATCGATATTAAGGTTCTTGATGATTTGCGTAAAAAATGCGTGTGCTACTTCAACAAATTCGTCAACTAACTACTTCAACAATACCATATGCTATCGTTAGAGATACAATGTTTGTTTCAATTAACTTTGACGTCATATCATCACAATTCACATGCATTCAATTGTTTCGTGCAAGTGTACATGTGTTATTTACATGTTAGTTTTTTTTTTTTGAAACCTCATATTAACGGCCTTAATCGTTTCCTGTTTTAGGTATGATGTCAGAGAGCGCATTAGTTATTCTGCTTTAATTAGTTTCATATTTATTTTACTAAATTTAAATTATTTGATTGAATTTCTTTTATTTTTTAATCTTATAACGATTCTTAATAATTTTGATATGCATGCTAAGAGCAAATTGCTGAAATGGTCCCCGATAGTATGACCGAGTTGCACTTTGGTCCCCAATAGTTACACGGTTTCACGTTAGTTCCCGAAAGTGGCCAAAAAGTTGCACTTTAGTCCCCACGTGAAGTTTTACGTTAACATTTCATGTTTAGGAGTTAAAATTGGGGTCAAAATATAATTTTAAAGATTTAAAGTTGATTTTTTTTGCCCCAATTGGTGCCAAAATGAAACTCCACAACCCTTTCCCGCCAAAATTCCCTTTTTTCTTCACCCTAATTAGTGTTGTGGAGTTTCATTTTAGCATCAATTGGGGCAAAAAATCAACTTTATGTATTAAAAATTACATTTTTACCCTAGTTTTAACGCCTAAACCTGAAATATTAGCGGAAAGTTGACGTAGGGACTAAAGTGCAACTTTTTGGTTACTTTCGGGGACTAACGTGCAACCGTGTAACTATTGGGGACCAAAGTACAACTCAATCATACTATCGGGGACCATTTCAGCAATTTGCTCTGCATGCTAACTTAATTCCCTTTAATTAACATAAAAATTAACCAATATTGGTTAAGATACAAATATAACTTTGTTGATTCACAAGATTCATTATTGGTTCCATCAACACTATTTACTCAAATATCAAATCACCCATGTATAGAGTTGTTAGTGTGACGATTTTATACTTTTAATAAAAAATTAATTAAATATAGCCTAATAAAAATTATATTGCTTTTGCCAGTGATCATCAAAAGGTCTTGAACTCACTAAATAAATTTTCATGATTCACTATCTAGTTCAATCATTTTTCTGTAAAAATGATATAATACTTGAAAATTTACTTTTCAGGTGTGATATTATAGATATTTAAGGTATTACTCATTAATTAAATTAGAACACTTATGATAATACCTAATACAATAATTGTTTTGTATCATTCAAAAAATATTAGAGACGTCTTATTTTCTATAAACCAAATTGTGAAATAAATTTGACTTTTTAAACTTATAAATTCATTGAGTAAATTTCTTTGAATAAATTGTTCTTTGGCAAACAAAATATTTCTTTCTGTATTCTATATCTTAAATAATTTCCTAGATAGTAATGTTTTTAACACAAAATAATATGTCATCCATATAACTTACTTTTGAAATAATATGTTATTAAGCTTTTTATTAAAATATATTTTAATTACACACTACACACTTATTATTTACATACATACAAAAAATGTGCATTAAAAAATTTAAACAATTACAACATAACATCAAATATATTGTTAAATGATTATGTTCATATCTCTCAGTTTAATTTTGATGGATGTAGTATAATTTATTTAAACATATGTTAGTTTGCGATTTTAAAATTAATTAATTAGCATTGAAAATATATTTTATATGCAAAATGTTATGACCTATAAAATAATAAATAAAAATATGAGTCTTTAACTTGTATGATGTATAGTAAAATAATTGTAACTCTTTTCTAAAAGTATGATATCATATATATTGTAACTCTTTTGTAAGAGTATGATATCATCATATATATAGGGTAACACTAAATATATATATATATATATATAATATTTACTAATAAAATATATATTAACACATAAAGTATTTATTTTAATATACCTATATATAGATTAGAAGAGTAGCAATTGTCTAGCTGTAAATAAGACAAGATCATGCAAGCTATATATTGCTTGTCATACTCTACTCATGTGGCAATAATGCCAATAAGAAAAAAAGAAAGAAAAAAAATCTTCTTAAAAGTTATTCATGCAATGCAAGCTACGATAGATGATCAACCTTGAGGAAAAGAAGATAGATATGCAAATATTTTCAACAATTTGCTCAATTACAAAACTAATAAGTCTATTATCTCTGCATTTTTATATTGAAATAATCATTTCATTAGTATTATTAAAAAATTGTACGATAACTAATCCCTTTCACAATTATGGTATGTTTTCCATCTTTTTTAAAATATATGTTATTGTTTCTAGTAGATACATATACATTTAGTATTAATTATTGATTGATATATATATGCATTGCATTATTTCTAATTTAATTCCCTTCATGAGGATAAGTGTTATTGTGTATAAACTCAAATATTCAAAATGATTGTGTACGGAGTTATATAACATTTGAACAATTATCATTACCAAGTTGTATTTATCTATAAAGATGATGATGAAGTGAAACTATTTCTAATGGTTTAGAATTTTTATTTTTGATGATATTTTTAGTATTTTTCAATAGGAGAACAGGATTATTATGTTTGTTTAAGTACAATGCATCATTTAATAAAACTTATGTTCTTTGTTAAAAATGTCAAGTTTGTTTTGATATTCAAAATTTGAACAAATTTCTTAATAGCCCACATAATTTTACCTTTGTTTGTATATTAGTGTTTATGAAGTAGTTATGATATGTTTTTATAACATATGAAATCATTCTTAGTTCTAGTATTAATTTCTTATCATTGATGGTTCATCTTAGAAACTAATTTCATATAATGTAGAAAATTAGTATATATTGTCATTTGATTTGATTTATGTTTTGTATGTTGTAGAATGATCGTTTCTCCAAATCTTTCATATACTATAAAAACTATAAGATTAGGTAATTATCTTCATTCTATGGATGTTCATCAAAATAGTGTGGTATCATATGATAGGTGAACAATGTGAGTGGATGATTATGCACTGTCTGATTGTTATACACACACCAAATACTAACATTTTTAGTATTGAATGACTATTATGTCCTCCTAGTTAGAAATGTAATAATTGAAATTTTTTGTTGAGGGTAAAATGATCATTTCACAAATAAAAAACACTATTTTGATGTGTGTATAGTGGATCTCATGCACAATTAAAGTGGTAATATTATTTTCACCGAGGAAAATTTCGTGAATGGAGTTATTCCACATAATGTGTCTCGTCCAATGGATTTTTGGATAGCTCTAACTACTTGGAATGAAGAGTCGAGAATGCATGCAAAGGTCCATCCTAAAAGTGCAACTGAAAGTGAGAAGAGGCTCGATTGAGTTGGGATGTGAAAAAATTTGTGATAGAGTTTGAAGAAAGTAGTTTGTAATGGTATGATGAGACTCATTTATCTTTTTCTTTTGGGTGCAATGTACATACAAACATGTGTGTTAAGCAGATATTACGGGTTAAACCAAGGTGAAAGAATGCACGAAAATTCGTTCAAGCATCTATATTTGCACTTTCTAAAATTAAGAGGGATTGGTTGAAAACCGACAACAAGGAGTTTATTTTTTTTTATCCAAACTATTTTTCCTTTTTAGAGGAGTCATAAATGAATCGAAGAGGTAACTTGCTACAAAACTAATATGGTTACTGGATTTGGGTATCACTAATATTTTAGAAGAAATGTATTTAGATAATTGATATTTAAAGCCCTCTATTTCGATCACTCATATAGTCATATGCTTAAACAGTCCAATTTTGGTACTCTCATCCAAAATAGTGGGGGTAATTTAGTCACTTCAATTAACATTTTTTTAATGACTCAAAACATTTCTTTGGAACATTTAACACCCCATGTTCCCCTCAATCACATTCTTGCCCCAATCTATTATCCTAAATTGTTATTTCATCAACTCATCACCACTACCACTAATCCCTACAAGTGAAGTAACAATCGCCTTCTCAATATCTACCTTTGTTAGACAGGAGGAAAGAATTATATTTTATGGCTTATGCATTTGAAGTTCGTGAATTTTATATTCAAAGGGATTGTGATGATCTAGTTTCCTTATATTTTTTTTCTTCCCACTAAGTTGTGTGTTATCGCCCTATAATGGTGGTGTATTGAATACGATTATTGGGTACGGGAACATGATTAGAGCATTGCAACAACCTTTGATTGACAAGAGGAGGTCTCCTTTGATGGTAGGTTGAGTTTGGATTTGGTAAGTGCGGAGTCATTAGAAGTAAGTGAATAAAACATAAATGAAAATTTAGCTAATGATGAGTTTCTTGTTGCTTCTAATCTTACGATTTTAGATACACAAAGAGTGTTTCCTTACATAACTCCTTAGGAATTCAATGTGAGCGGTGAAATTGTAATAATGGTGGTGGACCGATGGTTGTGATGGTGGAGAGTTAAGGAAACTAACATTTCGGAGAAACGAAATTGGGGCAAAAATATAATTAGTGATAAGAGAGAGTGAAAAATGTTACAAGATAAATGACTTGGTTGATTAAGAAAGTTTAATTATTGAAATGACTAAATAACTCTGCTATTTTAGTAAGAGCATGAATGATCAAAATAGGGGCTCTTTTTTTTTTTGATAGATGATTCATATTAATACTAAATAATGTTTTGGCTAAAACTGCCATTACAATCTGAATCTAACAATACATCATAATCAGTCTCGTTGAAATCTCTAATGACAATATCTCTAAGATTCTGTAGACATCCTGCACTAGTAGATTTCCAAAAAATGTTACAACATTTTCTTGACCCTTTGTCGAGCAAAAGCTTTACTTCGTCCTTCTGGTGCAAAAAGTGAAAGTACCTAAACCAAATCTGAGAAATGAAGCAGTCAGTAACAATAAAGACACTATGATTGTTAATGCTTCCTGCAATGAGCAAAGCAGTAAGAATTCCAGTACAGAAGTTCTTCAGGTTCACTTTGTTGCTATGGGCATCTTCAAGAAGATTTGTTCCTTCAATGGTCGAGTGATTACCATAAATGGACGTTGAGATGGTCCATTTTGGGTTGGAGTCCAGAGTAATTCCGAAGAGAATTTTATTGTCTCTCCTGTTGCAGCTTCTTTGGCAGGCTTTTCGGTAGAGAGCTTGTCCCTCAGTTAATGAGAGGTCAGCTCTTCCTATCAAGGCATTCTCCTCCAATCTATGTGTGTTGAAGGCGTGGCGGGATCTATTTTTGGTAGCAAACACTTTGTGCCATTCATTGCACAGATTGTTGGCGAGATGTGTCGTCTTCTGGATGTCCGGTTTAGCCCCATTGAAGAGGCAATCATTCCTGGCAAGCCAGATAGCCCAAAGTATACTTCCAAATTTATTGAGATCTTTAATGTTAACATTGGTCCATTTTCTCACTAACCATCGGGTCACCGATAGGTCAATGGGGTCAGAAGGAGAGATATAAAGACTTAGAGAAGAAAAAATATTTTTTGAAAAAGTGCATTCAGCAAAGAGGTGTTGGGTGCAATCAGTTCCCTGGTTACAAAGGGGGCAATCAAGGTTTACTGTTGCTTTGGTTTTAGTAGAGATGTTGTCCATAGTGGGAAGTCTATTTAAAAGCAATTTCCAGAGGAAAGTATGAATTTTTTCAGGAAAAGGGGTCTTATAGAGTTTTTTCCATACTTCCGAAGGGATGCGATGGTGATTTGAGGGCAAGGGGATCTCCTCGTGGGAGGAGGATCTAAGTTTAGTGTATAGACTTTTGGAAGAGAAGTTGTGTTCTGGCCAGGTTTTGACATCTTCATTTTGAGTGATGTTGATGTTAAGTATATCATGAGCAATAGAGGGAGGAAAAAGAGTTTTGATTAAAGAGAAGTTCCATTGATTGGTACTAGTGATCAAATCGGAGACAAGAGTGGGGTGATGGTTAGCTGGGGGGTGGATGTTGATGGAGGTGAGTGGAGGGTGAAAGTTGTTATTTTTGTTTTTCATAGGGATCCAGGAGTCAATCCAGATGTTTATTGAAGAGCCATTCCCAACTTTCCAAGTGGAGAATTTATCAATGCATGAGATACCCGCAGTGATACTTTTCCAGGTCCATGAGGAGTTGTGTTTAGGATTGTGAGAGGTGGGCTCAGAGTTGGGGAAATATTTGGATTTAAGAAGTTGGGTCATGGGGAGGTTAGGTTGGTTGATCACTCTCCAACTATTTCTTGCCAAGAGTGCAAGGTTGAAATGGTGGAGGTGTTTAAATCCCAATCCTCCCTTATCTTTGTCAAGATGGAGGAATTCCCAGTTGATCCAGTGAATTTTCCGAACTTGCAAACTCCCCCAAAGAAAATTAGCTAAAATTTTGTCAATTTCGTGAAGAGTGTTAAGGGGGAATTTGTAGACTCCCATCGGATAGACAAGGATAGCCTGGAGGACGGATTTGATCAGGGTAACTCTTCCAGCGAAGTTTAGGAATTTACCGTTCCAGGACGAGATTTTCCTTTTGATTTTGTCGGTGATGTCCAGGAAGATCTGCTTCCGGTCAGTAGTAATATCTAAGGGAATTCCTAGATATTTGCCGAAAGTGATAGATTCACTAATACCTAGGAGGGAGAGGGAGCAGTTTTTGACAGACTGAGGGGTTTTTCGGCTAAAGGTGATGATGGATTTGTTAAAATTTATTACTTGTCCCGAGTCAGTGCAGAATTGGGTAATGGCTTTTGAGAATGCCGAGATGGAATTAGGAGAGAGGTGAAGAAAGAAAAAGCAATCATCAGCAAAGAGGAGATGTGAAATTTCAGGACCATTCTTGGCAATGGAAACACCTTTAAGAAGTTTGGACTCTTGGAGGTGAAGAAGTGATGATGAGAGTGCTTCAGTACAAATAGCAAAGAGGATGGGAGAGAGCGGGTCTCCTTGACGAAGCCCACAATTGGGTGAGAATAGGTCGGAAGGTTGCCCGTTAACTAGGAGGGAGTATCTAACAGTTGTAATACATTGCTTAATAAGCTGGATCCAATGCTGAGGAAAGTTGAGTTTCTGGAGGACAAAAAGAATGAAATCCCATTTCACTCTATCGAAGGCTTTGCTCATATCAATTTTGATTGCAGCAATCCCATGCTTTTTCAATTGAGAAGTACGAATGGAGTGGGTGAGTTCCTGTGCCATAATGATGCTATCCTGAGCATTTCTCCCGTGAATGAAACCATTTTGGTAGGGGGAGATAATGTCATTCAGGTGTGGTTTGAGTCTGTTGACCAAAACCTTGGCTGCAATTTTATAAATAACATTGCAGAGGCTGATTGGTCGAAAGTCTCCAATAGATGAAGGGCTAGGAATTTTAGGGATGAGAGTGATGAAAGTGTTGTTGATTTCCTTAAGAAGGAAGCCATTATTGAGGAATTCAAGGGTTGCCAGAGTAACATCATTTCCCACCAAGTCCCAATTTTTTTGATAGAATTCAGCAGGGAAGCCATCAGGTCCAGGTGATTTATAATGACCCATTTGAAAAAGAGCAGATTTCACTTCTTCAGGAGAGAATGGGATGTTAAGATCCTCAATTTGGATATCAGTAAGGGTTTTATTGAAATTGTCAAGTGAGGGATATGTTTTGTTGTCTAGGTTATGATTGGGGTTATTATTTGATTGGTAAAGATTTTCGAAGTATTCTTTGCAGTGACTTTTAATTGTGTCATTTTGGGAGATTGTGTTGCCATGGTTATCTTTGATTTCTAGGATGTTGTTGATTTTGATTTTATTTTTGGCATGGGCATGAAAAAATTTTGTGTTGCGGTCTCCCTCAGTAATTGCAGTGAGTTTTGATCTTTGTTTCCAAAAATCCTCCTCAGCTGCAAGTAGAAGGTCAAGTTGAGCTCTAATATGTTTGTCATGATTTTGTTTTCTGATATCTTGGGGCTGTGACTGGGAACGGGCCAGTTGAGTCTGAAGATGACAGATTTTGTTGAAAATATTTCCAACTCTATTGGAGTTCCATTGCTTGATGATTTTTTTTGTTCTTTTTAGATTGTTGAGTAGGTTGAAAGCATTGGATGAGGGTAATGTGGGAGGGGTGTTCAAAGTAGTTATATTGGTCCAAGCAAACTTTATTAGTGGAGGAAAATCCGGTAAATGGGTGAGGAAAGACTCAAGCTTGAAAGGCTTGGGGGTGCTGCTAGTAATTGATTTAGTGGAGATTATGAGGGGCCCGTGGTCCGATCTCTGAATGGGTAAGCAGTTACAAAGGGCATTAGGGAAGGCACAAGAGAACTCAAAATTAGCCATGGCCCGATCTAATTTTTCAAAGATTTTATGCCCCCTACGAGTACCAGACCAAGTAAAGAAGCAACCAAGGCTCGGAAGGTCCTCTATACCATAACTAGATAGAAAATTAAGCAGGCAAGAGGAGCCATTAATGATTGATTTGGGTTGAGGAGATTTGTCTGCATTGAAGATGATTTGGTTGAAGTCTCCACACATGAGAATGGGAAGGTGGCGAAAGGGCTTTATAGCATTTTCAATAAAAGCCCAAGTGTTAGCTCTAGAAGTCATGTGGGGGGATCCATAAATGCAGGCAAGGTACCAGGGGTTGGAGAGTTCAGTGTTAATTTCAAAAAGGAGAATATTTTTGTGAAGGAGAATGTGTTTGTGATTGATATTTGAGGAGAACCCAACCCAAAGACCCCCACTATGTCCAATAGCATCAAATCCATAAGAAATTGGGAACAAAAGTTTTGAAAGTCTGGACTTAGCAGTATTTACGGAACAGATAGTTTCAGAGAGAAAACAGATATCTGGTTTATGACACTTCGTAAGAGAAGTGAGTAAATGAACTGTAGTGGACTGACCAAGTCCTCTACAGTTCCAAGCTAGGATTTTCATAATGTCATTTGGGGTTGTTGAGGTACAACCACCAAAGACCTTTTTAAAAAATTAAACCTAATAGACCAAATGTTATTAACATAGGAAGATACGCAATTAAATATGGAAATAGACTGAGGGATATAGGCCATACCAGGATTGCTAAAGTCAAACGAACCATCCAAAGATTCATTCTCACAATCTTCATATTCTTCAGTCTCCTGATAGATGTCATCAGAGTCCTCTGCAACATATGAGGGCTCTTCCTCATCCTTTTCGTCACGAAAAATGGCTTCTGATCTGATCAGCTTCTCAGTTCTCGCATGACTACCAACTGGACTGTGAGATTTTTGAAAGTCATCAAGAGAGTCATCCTCACTTTCTTCATTACTTTCATCTTCATCTCCATTATAGTCCATGTTTGAGTCCTCTTGCTCCTCATCCTCTGATTCAGGTTCTTCATCATCTGGTTCCACCAAAGAATTCTTTGTCTCCTTCTTCATTACCTCATATTGTTCATCCTCAATCACGAGGTCCGATTCAGGTGCTTCTTCTGGGCAGCAAGGTTCCTGAGAGCCTGGGTTATCGTCTCCATTTTCACCTCTATCAGCCATGTCGTCCTTTTCCACAATTGTCTCTTCATGAATTTCTCTTGCTACCTTGTCCTCCACAAGCTTATCCTTTTGCTCAAGGTCTGTATCTTCTTTCTCATCTAATCTCTCATCTAGCGGGACGCACATAGATGAATAGAACTCCTGATCCACTTGAGAGCTCAACTTACTATATTCACCATTAGTGCCATTGTTGTTTGTCCATCTTGAAAGTCTAGCCTCATCAACGACTTCTTTAACGATTCTTCGTCGTTTATTAGGCTTGCTCCAGTCAACCCCAATAATATTCCATTTTCTCTTGGTGTTTTTGATAACCCAATCAACTGAATGAAGGTCCTCTTTTGATAAAATTACATTCCTACTTATTCGATGCCTCACAAAATTTCCTCTAATAATTTTCTTGCAAGTCTTCAAATTATTGGTGGGCTCATCAATGACATTTATTCTAACTTGTGTATTTATACTAACTTGTGTTGAGACATAAGAGTTTTTACAAGGCTCCGATAAGTTGCCTATAGAATCTTGAAGACTTCCTAAGATCTTAGGAGTCTTTTTCTTATATGAGACATCTTCAATGATAGAGTCCAATTCAACAATACTCTTTTTGCTTTCAAGATTTAGCTTCTCACTAAAATTAATTTCGACATCTTTCACAATATTAGAAAAGATTATAGATTTATCATTGAGATGAGCCTTATCACCAAACAAAATTTGAATCCAAGTAGAAGGGGTTAAAAGAAAAAATTTCCATGGGGAGATCCAGGGAGAATGAGAGGTCTTTTGCTTGGACTTTCGGAAAAGGAAAAGAAGATTACTCCCCAACTGCGAACGAGAACAAAGTGACATGTATTTGTGTGGTGCTCGTTGAAGTGAAAGTTTTTGTTTGAAGCAAGTGGGTCTGTGATAGAGAGAAAAGGGGTATAAACGATGTTCGAGGGGAGGAGTGGGTAGGAGTCCTGGAAGAGAGCTTGGAGGGGGTGCGCAACGGGTTGAACAATTGATAAAATTCAGGGTTGATTTGGCTCTGAGCTTAAATGAAGAAGGTAGTGGTAAGAGGCCTTTATAGATGTAAAGAGGTCGAGATTTACCTGAAGATTGAGAGTGATGGCTTTGGTTACGCCAACATTTATAGTGATGAGATTTGGCTGATGATTTCTCTTCAGGAATAAGATATGTGGTATGGTGCCTCTCCGGAAGATGCGAAAACTTTTGTCTTCGTAAGGGTGTCCTCTCATTTTTAGCATTTCGCCATTTTTGTTTGGCAGAATTTTTCTGATTATGATTAATAATCCCATTTTGATGTTTGCCCACATTTGGAAGAACAGGTTGTAGCAGCAAGTTATCCTCTGGTTCGCTTTGTGGGGGACGCCGAGATGCCGATCGAGGGATGATAGTGGAGTTATTACCGTTAGCATAGGAGATTTGGTGGTGGTGGCGGTGGTGCTTGGAGGAGATGGTGGTGCTAGAGAGTAGTCGCGACTGAGGAAGACTTGGAGATGGTGGTCGTCGGTGAAGGTGGTCGACGGCTGGAAGGGTGGCGGTGGCTTCGTCACCGATGTGGGGAGGAGGTGAGTTGGTTGGCTTGTTTTTGGGGCGGTTGGGATAGAGAGAATCGGTTTCAGTAGATCGGAGGTGACGAAGGCTGGCCGGGGATGAGGCCTCCGATAGAGATGAAGGTGGGTGAGAGCGGCTGGATGTTGGAATGGAGGTGAGGAAGATGGTTGGTGAGGCGGCGCTGAACACAGGTAAGGGTTTTGGTCTCTTTTTAGGAGAGAGCATTTCTTGTTCATTCATAAAATCACCATATATTTCAAAATAGGGGCTCTTAAACACTAGTAAGTGAAGTCGAATTTTTTTCAAGTTGGTGATGTTCAAAGTCATTAACCGAAATACTATTGGGTACAATTTGTTACTTTTTCAACACTTGAAGGCATATATGCAATTGCTCTAAATTTGTCATAATTCATTTGTGGCCCAATCATTTTCCAAATATGTCAAACTTGGAACACTTTCTTGCACAAACTTCCATTTCATCAATAATTATTCACCGACGAAAGCAAAAACCTACTGTCATGAGCGCGTGAGCTCAATCGCTTCAAGAATGAAATAAACTGAGTAGCGCGTGAGCTTATGGATGATATAGCTGATTTAATTCGTAAGTGATTCATCATTTAATGCTTCATAAAAAATATCATCTAGTTTTTCATTTTGATATTTGATTTTTCAAAATTTTGAAATACACATAACAATTTCAATTCAAAGCAACGTTATTTGCTAGCTCCATTCCAATTACAATAGTATTTTGATTCAACAATGGATAATGAAATAGATTTTGTTATAATATAGCGTTTTATCTTCAGGAACAATCGGGTTCGATGGTATGAAGTATTGTTGAATGTTGTCTTCTCGTAGTGTGCGATAGAAATTAGAGTTCAAAATGACCAAAATATACCAAAAGTTGTTGTGATTGTAATGTGTAAGAACAAAATAGCACGATAAATGTATTTTGATAAGAATATATCTCGTGTAATTCTGTTGAATATTAGCTTTCGGGTTGAATGTTGTCTTCTCGTGGTATGCGATAGAAATTAGAGTTCAAAATGAACAAATTATACCAAAAGTTGTTATGATTGTAATGTGTAAGAACAAAACTTAGGAGGACCATAACTTTCTACGAACAAAATAGCGCGATAAATGTATTTTGGTAAGAATATATCTCATGTATTCCTGTTGAATATTAGCTTTTGAGTTTTCTGGATCCTAATGTCGTTGCAGAGAAAAAATTGATGATAAAATATATTTTTTGAATGTTCCTGACCGTAATATGCTATAGAGATTAAATAACAAAGATGAATCAATATACCAAATTAAAACAGGAGTTAATGTGATGGTAGTGTAAAAAAGTATTATGTGATCCATGTATTAATTTAACCGCTGGGTGGTGTAAGAGTGAATTTATTGTATTCACGTTCAATATGTGCCCTTGAGTTTTAACCATCGCTAGTGTTAGAATGAATACCTTGGATTCATGTTGAATATTAGCCTTCAAGTTTTGAGGTCGCGGTGTGTTGTAGAGCAAAAGAGTAGGTTAACATTTTGTTGTTAAGTTATTCCCATTTTTGTCATAATATGACTAATTACAGTGAACGGTGATTTCTGAGTATTACCAAACTTAAAGGAGATAACTAAAGATGCAATGCAAATTTGAAGGCTATGTGCAAAGTAAAATGATCTTATCTCTATTTGATATTTATCTCAAATCATTAATACATTACAAACAAGGTTCTATGGATTTATATTACTAGAATTTAGTTTTCGTTTAAGTTGCAGATATCTGTCACTCCCAAGAATTTTGTGGCGTGAGGAACAAGAGTAACTCGTTGTGAGGATATTAGTTTCATCAAAGAAATAATGCTAGGTCACTTCTTTAATAAATTCATAGTCTTCTTGTCTAAAATCTTGTGAGATTTATGGCATTTTTTGCTATTACATATTATAGTAAGAAGAAGTGTTTTGAAAAATCTTATGTAGCCATCAGCCAGTGTGATTGTTTTTACGAATCTCTTTGTATAATATCAAGCATATAGTTTAGGTTGGATTATACCTGTTCACAACTTCACATGCTTAAAGGTTCCTGAATGTCTTGATCCAACTCACTTGCACTTTTTATCTGAGAGATGTGTGTTAATGCACATACTAAAGCACTGATATGCGGAGTCTGAATAATGTTAAATTCATGATGGCAATCACGCTTGATTTACTTTAATTATATTTGATTAGCTGCTATAGGAATTACAACTTCATTGGTAACACAATTGTAAGAGAGGAACCACAAGAAA
Organism: Echium plantagineum; assembly: GCA_003412495.2. Lineage (NCBI taxonomy): Eukaryota > Viridiplantae > Streptophyta > Magnoliopsida > Boraginales > Boraginaceae > Echium > Echium plantagineum. Next base: position 18,372,299 of record CM016563.1, on the reverse strand, counting down.
TGAGATAAAAGAAAAGATGAAAATAAAAGTAAAAGAACATATAACTATCATGCTCATATTATTATGTTGTGCTTCTTCTTGCATATCATATCAACTCAGTGATCCTTTTTCAGTGTGTCAATGTACCTTTTCTCCGTGATGTCATTATGAGAAATAAAATTAAGAAATTCACTAAAGCTGGCTTCTTCATAAGCTGGACCTTCTTTTTCATCAACGAGCTCTATTGCAGGTGTGACCTTTGTTCCCAAACCCAGACTGTGAAGACTTGCAATTGAGATGCGCCTTGTGTTTGAATTAAGAACTGCACGATGAATTATGCTTTTATAAGTACCATTGCTGATTACTTCTAATTGATCACCCAGTTGGACTACTAGTGCTCCATCAATAACCGGGACTGAGTGCCAGTTCTTGTAATGGTCCATGATGTCAAGCCCTTGGTGATTTTGAAGTAGAATTGTCAATGTCCCGTAATCTGAATGTGGTGGCATACCCAGAGAGAGATCTGGTTCTGGGCAGGCTGGATAACAATTTACAGCGAAAACTTGGGAGATCTCCTCATTGCGTAGGTAATCGACATCCAGCCCCAAGCTCTCAAAAACCACTTGTATTAGTTCTTTATGTAGCATCTGAATGGCCTCCGCATAGCATCCCATTTTCTTCCTGCCATTTTATACAATCATGAGTGAAATCTCTTTCATTGCTGTAGTGTGTATCATCTAATGTTTGTCTGGACTTAATATGATTAGCTATGATTGCAATGCTTACATAAAAGTAGTGTTGTTATCTTGTATAAGGTTATGGAAGACATATAGTGACAATACGAAAGACAAAAATTATTGATAGTGAATCATGGTTAAGATGATAACTGTTGTTGTTGGACACCAGAAGTAATAAAAATAGAAAATTGAAGCTGTCAAAAGGCTAAATCATGCATGGAAACTTAATTTTCTCAAATGCTTTGATAGTGCGAATTTCCTCTAGGATTGCACTAATGTCGTTTGGTGTTGCATGTAGATACAGGTCGAAGTAATGAAATGCTCCATGAGTCTATCTCATATATCTCCTATCTGCATTATACTTATAGAGTAAAAATATAGCAAAGGTACCATAAAAGGGCAACCAAAATAATATAGTAGTTCTTTCTCACCACTTGAACTTCTACGTAGAAAACATTCAATGCAAACTGAGGTTACGAAAGTAATAGTAATGTTCTTACTTGTAACTGGGAGGATTTGAAGGCCAAAAGTTGATCCACTTCGAAAGTGGATGAGAGTAGTGCTTTATGAAGTCTCTCCAGTAGTAGATCTTATCATTAGCTTGATTTAGGCTGGTCCCAAATCTAACTGGCTGGTGGACATCAGGAGACGCGAAGTTCATCTTTTCTTCATTAGGCAAATCGAAAAACTCAGATGCTGCAGCTAAAGCATCATTCGACATAGAAATAGGAATCCCATGATTAATGACCTGTAAAATAATATACATTTTACTTAATCTTAGTTATAGAGATTTAGGAGGCCATGCATGTTATAGTTTTACGTTAAAGATGACTAGATGACATAAAAATAATTATTAATATAGTTCCTACGTTTTACGTAAAAAATTAAGACGCAATATATTACAAGTATTTCTTCGACTCATTTGGAAAATGAGAGAACTCTAAATGGGAGTAGTCATAGTTGGTAATTATCTCCTCAAATGATTGCATTGGTGAAAGATCAAATATTTTCTTAAATGTAATGTGTGCATATATGATGGTCACTACATGTTGTGCTATTTCTATTTTTTCTTTTCTTTGTTTCCATTTATGTTTTATTTACTGTCATTTTTTTCTTGGAAAAACTACAATAATGAAAACATACCTTGTTAGCTTGTGCCATGATAAATATGTCCTAGAATATGAAAATATACCTGGAAGAAACCTAGGTTTTTGCATGCTAACCCCACTTCCTTGATTGTCTGAGATCGAAGAGAAGGATTTTGTAAAGATGATAGATCAATTATGGGCAAGTTTGATGTTGCATGTTCATGAGAACCGGTACTAGGACGTTGTGAAGGAGGAAGTATGTAATCTTGTGGAAGATAATCAACCCCCTTCTTGATGAGGTTCATCACACTCGAAAAATCACTATTTACATTGACCTTCTCCTGTTCCCTCATATTGTTTTGCCTGGTCTGTCTTTTCTTTTGTTAAAATTG
>CM016563.1:18227963-18370003 GCA_003412495.2 Echium plantagineum | reverse complement strand
AATATGGAGTTAAGGTGTTAAAACTTCTTCTCGTTCTCAGTAATGCATTTCTCAAATGTTGGGCTTCGCTTTATTACTATCTTTGTTTCTATGTACTTTTGATACATGCAGGAGGCTAGTGTATATTTGGGTGCAGCTCCTATAGTTCGGTGTCTCGAAAGGTACAAACCTGATGTTGTTATCACTCCAGGGGTGGCAGATGCTGCCTTATTCTTAGGTCCAATGGTAAGAGGCTAAGTATCTAGTTTCCCACTCTTCTTTCTTATTCATCTCGAATTCTTTTTGGCAGTAGCTTCCTGGTTAAGTCTACGCATGTCCATTCTAAGTTTAGGTGTGATGTCTGAGCCCATCGGAAGTTCATTTACAGAAAATGTTCTTAGTTATTCAGTTATGAACTTAAATTTTAATATAGCTTTGATGGGAAACAGTTTAAGTAAACTTTTCCAAATATTTGCAGGTTTATGAACTGGGCTGGAATTGGGATGAGTTGCAGCTACTCGCTCAAGGTTCACTTGCTGGCCATTTGCTAGAATGTGGTTGTCAACTGACAGGAGGATACTATATGCACCCGGTTTCCACACCTAGTTTCTGCTTTCGGTTCTATGGGAGTTCAGTTGGAAATGACTATATTTTGATTGATGGAATGGAATCTCCAAATGCAGGGGATAAATACAGAGTATTAAATTTGCAAGACTGCTGCATTTATCTCTCCCTTATGCAGAAGTTAGCTATGATGGGACCGTCCATGTTGCTTAAGGTGAAAAATAGTAGGGGGGTTCTTAATAGCAGCACTTGTGCTGAGCAGCTCCTTTACGAAGTTGGGGATCCAAGTGCTTATATTACCCAGATGTGGTGTGTAGCCCCCTTTTTCTACAATGTGGATAATCAAATGAGCATGAATTGTTAAAGACTCCTAAACCTGACCTTGTTCGAGAATTCTTCTGTTGATATATTTCCCGTCTCTCTCTCTATGCAGATTGTAGACTTTCGAGATGTTTTGTTGAGTCGATGTCCATGATGAAGTTCTCTGTTCTGGTGCAGGCCCTCAGATAGTTCAGTGCCTGATAAGCTATTGCTCCTGGAGACAAAAGTAATAAGTTACGCATTGTCTTCATTATAATGTTGATTGAGGGCTGAAAGAGAAATTTAGTGCATGGATTAGTGGCGCATCATATGATCCTAATTAAAGATAGATTTAGTTATACATTTCTTGCAACTGAATAATCTATTTTTATCTTTCTTTTTGAAGTCGGTCATCTTGGTTAAGCCATAAAAGCACTCTCATTGATCGTTATCACTCAAATCATAACAATGAAGGGGTTCCTTTTATTGAGCATAGGGATATTCTTCCATTAACAGTGACTTCGCTGAGTGACGAAGAGAACATGATTGCTTTCGGGACCTAAAATTATCTTTTCAAGTTAAAGTTTTCTATTTAATTTATTTCTTTTGCCGGCTACTGCATGCCAAACATGATATTATAAAATGGGTCCCTCTTATAGATGTTCTTTATACAGTTTTTTATTCTAATGTAGCTCCTTAATCTCCTCTTCACTTGTTCCAATGGCCTGTAAATAACACATATAGTCAGTTATGAGTGCATTGTTCTATGTATTTGCAGATTGTTGGTTGGAAAGGTTGGGGGGAGATATCTTACGGTGGAGATGGATGTGTACAGCGTGCTAAAGCTGCTGAGTATTTGTAAATTAAGATATTTGATTTGAAGTAATCCCACACTGCTTATAGTCTGAATAAAAACCTATTGAAACAACCAGACATGCTGAACATTTGCGTGACAGCCGTATATCTTTCTAATGATTAATAGGTAAGGTCATGGATGGAGGAAACATATGAAGATGCAACTAATCACATAATATCGTACATAATTGGTTTGGATAGCCTGAAGGTTACCACAGGAACTGATGATGTGCTTCAAAGGGCTAGTAGTGATATTAGATTGAGAATGGATGGACTATTCGAAAGTCAGGAACAAGCAATCCAGTTCACAAAGGAGTTTACAGCTTTATACACAAATGGCCCTGCAGGTGGTGGTGGAATCAGGTTTGATGTCATATCTTAGACTTTCTTGCTGTAAGGCATGACCAAGTAATCAAAGTTCTATCATTTATGGCAATTATATCAACCAGAACTATGATAGTTTGTTGACATACCAGAACATGTGCATAATTAATTACATGTGAGCACTCCCCTTTTTCATGATAGTTTCCTTGAACCAGCACCCGAATTTGTTTATAAGCTTTGTCTGACAGACATGAAAGGGAACTGTTTTTTGTAAACCATCATGAAGGAGTTCAAAACAGGTTAACTATATCATCGAACTTCGTAGCAAGAGAGATTACTTCGACAATATTAAAAAAAAATTGCTATGGAAATCTTATTCACAAAGCTATGGATTTTTACATATCAATATGTGAGATTTTTACGTATCTTTTTATGTTCTTTAGTTCTTAGACATAATGAAATAAATCAAAATGGCTCATTGCATGGCGTACACGTCTCATCTTCTATGAAGTACTAGGTAGTGTTTACACTTACCTTTTGGTTCAATTTGGAAACCTCCCTATTATCATAGAGATAAGACTGCATACTATCTGACCCCTCCTTAGCCCACTTGGGCAGGAGCCTCTTCGAGGCATTGGGTCACGTTGATGAATATGTGAGAATTGGTAAGAAAGGTAGCATATTTTAAGAAAATCTATGTAGTCTCCTTAGTATAGTTAGGGAACTTGGATGCTTACTAAGGCCCCGATTTTTGCTTGGTTTAACATTTCAGAAACCTTACTGTAAATTCATATTTTTCTGTTTCTTGTTAAATCATGATTGCCCTGAACCATTTATTAAATGATGCAGCACTGGGCACAAAAAAGAGGTCATACTGGAAAGGCAAATGGTATCTTTCCGGCTCCCTTTTACCTGTCTGCTTGTTGATCTGTTCAGATGTGCATTGCATGTTAATATCATTCTCACTTTTGCTATATTTGTGGAATATTTAAACTGAAACGTTTTTTACTGTGGTTATATATCAGCGACGTAGTAAGGACTGTCTAGAAGTATTGTGAGTTTGTGACGTTCTGTTGATCAGATTGGTGATCTGACCACCTTCTGACCAACTCTATTTGCTTACGTTCTTCAGACTATTATCTCTTTTATTATTCAGTATATCCATATGATATGCTTATTTCACACAATTGATATCTTTTTTAATAAGGTGGAGTGCAGTCATGTATGTTGGGAAGTTACTGCATCAAGGAACAAGCAGCTAAAGGCAGACAGCTTCGGTGATGCAACGAAGAACTCAGTCACCACTAAACCAGTGCCTCAGAAAATAAGGACACGTGAAATTCATCCCATCCCTGCTCCTGTTCAGGCCCCTTCCCTTATTCCTACACCTACCCCTGCCCCTGCTGATCAGAAGATTGCTCTTTACAATGTCGCTCATAGCAGGGCAGGTGATAAAGGAAATGACCTGAACTTTTCGGTCATTCCACACTACCCACAAGACATTGAGAGATTAAAGAAGATCATAACACCAGAATGGGTGAAGGCAGTAGTCACACAGCTCTTAGATACAACATCCTGGCCTGATTTAGACTGTGTAGCAAACAAAGATCCTTGCTCTAGGGGAAACATTCGAGTGGAGATCTATGAGGTCAGGGGAATTCAAGCTTTAAACGTTGTAGTTCGCAACATTTTAGATGGTGGTGTCAACTGTTCCCGGCGAATTGATAGGCACGGGAAAACAATATCTGATCTCATATTGTCTCAACAAGTAATATTGCCTCCTCCTTAGATGGATTCGGTATGTAGGGAAGCTCATACTCTATTTATCGATCTTCAGTCTTCCCATCGCATCATATACAATCGTGTACTTCCATTACCAAAACTTTTGGAGAATGGTTGCACTTTTCACTCATTGTAGCGTCTTCTAAATGAATAGATGTTAATGTTATAAGTTTAGGCTGCCATAATCATTCACCTGTACAACGCTCAGTTTGTTTCAATTTCAATGATCCAGTTGATACTTGTATTAATCAGTTTTAGACTTTTAGTGATTCAAATGTGATAAGTTGAGTCATTAGTCACGGAGTACTCGGTATCAGTATCTATTTTGAGAATATACCCTAATTCTCCAAGTGGTGAGCGTGATTTTAAATGGTACAATTTCCTACACTCTGTGGTTTTTTTTTTGTTTTGTTATTTTGTAAATTAGCGATGAAACTAGCAAGAGCATTTTTCATTAGGCTATCCGATTAACTTCACTCTGTGGTTTTGATTATAAATGAAGCGTGTTTGTAAATTTTTTAGTTACTATAAGATTGTTTATCAATTTATAACAAAAACATTCTTAACAATTGATATCAGTTCTCAACAATCAATCTTTTCATTCTCTAATCCTTTTCTCCGAATCACTTCGGGAATAGGGACTTCGAAATTTAAGAAATTTCCACTTATTTTATGATACTAAAAAATAAGACAATACGAAATATATGGCCATAGCGGATAATAATGTCAATCCCCAAAACTCCCAAAAAATGGTCATATTTGAATAATTACATGTTTTATATTCAAGTCAGATATTTTTATACAATTTGTATATAATATTGTGTGAAACTATATTAAAATACAATAATACCAACCCACTTGAATACTAATATTGACATTTGATTGAAATTCATTAACTATAAAAAAGGAAAATTAATACTAACGATTTCAAAATTCTTGATATCAATTAATATTTAACATAAAATTTATCATCTTATATATAATTTTAAATTAAATTTGACAACATTTTGACTCATTTGAAATATATAGAAAAAATCTTCCTCCAGTAATTCCTCACCATTTATATCTCAAAATGACAAAATGTTTTAGAGAAAAATAAAAAAAGAAGATACAAATGTACACTCTATAGTGGTGCGTATATACACTCAACTACCATAGCCGCCGCCGGAATAAGCAAGCTCGCCGTAGCCGCCACGTCGACACGTATATCTATACCATGTATTCTTACATTTTATTTTGTCTTATATATTCCTTCTGTCCCAAAAAGATCGTCCAATTTGACTTCGATAATCAAAATTAACAAACTTTATAGTGTTAGTTGACTCGCTTTACTTGAACTTGTAATAGTAAACTTATTTGAAAATAGTGGAGTATTTATTTTTACCAAATATTATATCACTTGCACAAAAGAAAAAATTCTAGCTTAAAATTTAGAAATTCAATACAAAACAATCATTGTTAGGAGGGAGTACTTGTAATGTGTGATTTGAATGTTAGCGTTGACTTTTTCAATTTATGCTTATTTGCAATTGAGTACCGTTAATTTGTACTATTCATGGAGAGTTTTTTTTTGTTTGATATATGGAATATTGGAATTGGAGGAAACTCTATACAATTTTTCGAAGTTGGCATCAGTTTTCTCCAATTCCATTACCATTTCTATTTAGTGTTTGATGTTTAGGTAGTGGCAGGTTATAGTTTATGATTCACAAGTTAGTTCGATAAATGGAGAAGTTAGTATTTTTCGTTTTTGACGAATCGGATAAGATTCATTTTCCTAAACTGCTTATTGTAATTGGTGCAATGATTGTGTTTGGGTTGTGTTGTGAGAGCAAATTCAAGTATTCATATATAGTTCAAGAAAATGTAGTTGTATGACAATAAAAAAAAGAAAAAGAAAATGTAGTTGTATATGTTAAAATGATTTTATTCAGACTTGATAATCATGTCGTCTTTACATGTTTATTTAATCGAATAAGTAATACAGACTTTACGTTTTACTTCATAAACGTGGTCGATTATTAAAAATGCTAGGTGGATGAGAAGAGAAGACTTCTGAGAGGTTATTGCTAGCTGAGACAGTAATTAGCGCTCAAGGGAAGATGGACTTATCTTGTACTATTTTACGCCCCAATGTGGCTGCAACATCTGATCGATTTTCTTCATCCTCATCAAATCCACGTTATGGGCATTGTAGTTGTAAATTTCTAGTGAGCCCGAGGGTTTTGTTTAAAAGGATACCCTCGAAGAGGTTACAGAAAGTGGTGGCACTAGATGTTCGGGCTGCTTACCCGAGGTTACCATTATCTGGAAAGTCTGTTAATAATAATACCCTCGTTAATTTGTCAAGGAGCATATTCTTGGCGCATTGTCAGGGGAATGATTCTCTAGCCTATATCAATGGTAATGGAAAAGATGTAGAGTTTGTTGATGGTGGTGATGTCGAGGGTCCAAGAAATGAGGATGATGTCACTGCAGAACTAGTTAGCTCTAAAGAAGATTCTAGGAGCGAGGAAACAGATCCAGAATCACCTAGTCTGGAAGAGTTGAAGGAATTGCTGCAGAAAGCACTGAAGGATTTGGAGGTGGCACAACTTAATAGTACTATGTTTGAGGAAAAGGCCCAGAGGATTTCAGAAATGGCTATTGCATTAAGAGACGAAGCAGCTTCTGCTTGGGATGATGTTGATTCTACCCTCACTAGTGTTCAAGAGATTGTAAATGAAGAGTTTCTTGCAAAAGAAGGTGTTCAAAAAGAGACAATGGCACTTTCTTTGGCTGAGGCAAGGTTACAGGTGGCAATCGAATCATTAGAAAGAAAAAAGAAGTCTGCTCCTTTAGAATCTTCTGGAGAGAGTGGAAATGGTAATTTAGAGTTGAGCTCAACACCAGAAGACGAGGAAATTCTTTTGGCTTGTCAGGAAGATATAAGAGAATGTCGAGATAACTTAGCAAAATGTGAGGCTGAGCTGACGCAGTTGCAACATAAAAAGGAGGAATTGCAAAAGGAAGTTGACAGGTTGAATGAAGTTGCTGAACAAGCACGGATTAATTCTTTAAAAGCTGAGGAAGAGGTGGCCAACATAATGCTTCTAGCTGAGCAAGCCGTTGCTTTTGAACTCGAGGCTGCACAGCGAGTGAATGATGCAGAGATTAGCTTGCAGAAAGCAGAGAAAAGTCTAGCTTCTTCGAGTAATGGTGCTCCTGAGGATACACCTCTTAGTAGGCCATCATCTCCAGAGTTATCAGTCAGTGATGTGGTTACTTATGAGAAAGAGGTGAACCAAAGTCATTTGGCGAATCCTACTGATGATAAGGACATAGAGGATCGTCTTGATGGAGTTTCCCAAGCTGGTGACTTTCCAGAGACCCAGAGACCTGATGAGATTTACTTATCTGATGAGAAGGAACAAGAAAATGGAAAACCGAGTATAGACTTATCAAAAGATGCTGACATAGATGCAGAAAGGTCAAACATAACACAAAATAAGAAGCAAGATTTAAAGGAATCTAAGGATAACTCTCCACTGAGTTCTCCAAAAGCATTGCTGAAAAAGTCATCTCGTTTCTTTTCTGCATCGTTCTTCTCTGCAGCTGATGGAGATGAGTTTACACCAGCTTCTGTATTCCAGAGTCTAATGGAGTCGGCAAAGAGAAATTTACCTAAACTGGTGGTTGGCACCTTGCTTGTAGGTGCAGGGTAAGTTTTTTATCCTGATGGAATTATTCTTATGATCTTCCTTTTGTATTTCTTCTACATGAGTTCATATTTAGCAAACATAACTTCACACTTAATTCTTCTTCTGTTTGTGCGATTTCCCAAATGGTAACGACCTTTCCCACCAAGGCTGAATGGATTTGTTCTCCAACTGAAAGCATATGGGATTTTTCTCATAGCCTTTTACATTTGCATTTGAAATGTAAACCATTTGACTTGCTGCTGGATAATATAGGATCACCTTTTACATGAAGCGCTCTGAGAAGATTACACAGCTTTTTCAGCAACCAGAAATCGTTTCTACTAGCATTGATGATGTCTCAACAAATGCTAAGCCTTTGGTCCAGCAAATAAGAAAACTCCCCAAAAAGTTTAAGAAACTGATGGCGATGCTTCCTCAACAAGAGGCAAGAGCCTTCTCATTAGAACTACTTTAGTTTGGTCATGCAATCTTATTAGTTTTTTAGTGATATTCAGTTTTTTATTCATTTTTCTTTTCTTTATTCTCCCAGGTTAATGAGGAGGAAGCTTCCCTATTTGATATGTTGTGGTTACTGCTTGCCAGTGTAATATTTGTGCCTATTTTTCAAAAAATTCCTGGAGGTATATCACATGAGTATACTTAGTAGAAACCTTTGGATTTTTATAATTTGTTCTTTACTTCCTGGAACTCATTTATGGTGGCTTTATGTGTCGATGTATGCAACAAATTCGTTTACAATCAATGGCTTGTGCTTTACCTTTTGATATATGTGTATTTAGGCAGTCCTGTACTTGGTTATCTGGCTGCTGGAATCTTAATCGGTCCATATGGCCTCTCCATCATTCGTAATGTACATGGGACAAAAGCAATAGCTGAATTTGGAGTTGTCTTCTTGCTGTTTAATATTGGCCTTGAGGTGGTATCTGAATGACTTTGGGAGAGACGTAGCCATAAAACATATCATACTGAACTTGAATTTCTTTATTAATATGACAGCTCTCTGTTGAAAGACTTAGTTCCATGAAGAAGTATGTCTTTGGGATGGGCTCCGCTCAGGTGATTGTAAAATGCATATGCCTGTGAATTCCAATTTTCTTTTGGCAATGAATAACGTTCAGATGTGGTATATTCTCCTCTTAGCTAATTATATAATTGTATGAATGAATTTCAGGTCCTGGTGACAGCTGCAGTAATTGGCTTGATTGCTCATTTTGTTGCTGCACAGTCTGGTCCCGCTGCAATAGTTATCGGAAATGGGCTTGCATTGTCTTCAACTGCAGTTGTGCTGCAGGTACATTTTTGGATGTGTATAGTTCCAGATAACATTTTGTAATGAGCTCTGATTTGTAATGGTTAAAATAAAATAATCTAGATGACCTGCCTGACCTGTAGAGTTTGCTAGTTGTGGACTTTAGCGAGATCAATTTTCGGCTTTCCGCTAGTGTCTTGCATGCACTTCAATGTGGTTGACCAATGACTACATTGGCATTGGCTTGGATCTTCTCACAGTTGTCAAATTATTACCAAATAAATTGTGCTTTGCGGCATGCTTTGAAAATGTAGAATGTAACACTCTTCTTTTTAGTATTCAAAACGCCATTTTCAGAGTAATACACACCCATTGCCCTTTCAGAATGTCCATAAGATGTTTTTTTTAATCTGACCTTAGGGAGATGTATGCAGGTATTGCAAGAGCGTGGCGAGAGCACATCTCGTCATGGACGAGCTACATTTTCTGTATTATTATTCCAGGTGTCTCTCTATCGCTTTGACTGTCATGAATTTATAATTATGAACTATTTCCTCCACCATGATAGCCATGCTATCATTCGTTCTTTCTCTTGTTTTGCTGATCAACATGAAAAATGCTCTCTTCATATTTACAGGATTTGGCTGTGGTTGTCCTACTCATACTGATACCCCTAATTTCGCCAAATTCATCTAAAGGAGGGGTACTACTTCTTGTCTTTCCTGATATCTATTATCCAGCTTTTTTTTGTAAAGAATAATATTGGGGGGGGGGGGGGGGCAAAAGATTAAATTATTAATTCAAAAACATTTAGTCATGGGTACTGCTTTAACAGTTGTCAATCCTAGTTAACCTTCAAATAATGTTTGTACTGCATCCAGATTGGGGTTCAGGCCATCGCAGAGGCCCTTGGTGTGGCTGCTGTAAAAGCTGTTGTTGCTATTACTGCCATAATAGCTGGTGGGCGCTTGGTAAGAGCAGTAAAATAATTTTGGACTAGCATGAATCTTGTTAGTTGCTATTGATTTCTGATTCGTGTGTGTACAATCTGACATGCAACTCCTATTGTTATATGCAGAAAAATTCCATAAATAACACTTTCTTAAGTTCATTATATTTGTTGTAAACTGAGACTTCAGTAAATCATTCATCAATCTGATAAATCGTTCCTTGGGTTTGCAGCTTCTTCGGCCAATTTACAAGCAAATTGCAGATATGCATAATGCAGAAATATTTTCTGCTAATACTCTGCTTGTTATTTTGGGAACTAGTCTCTTGACTGCCAGGGCAAGTACTCAATTTCCCCCTTATATGCATGCCACATGCCCAATATCACATACTCCTCTAGAAATCATATTGAATATCCTTACTTGTATATGTCAATTGCTGAATAATACAGGCTGGCCTTTCTATGGCTCTGGGAGCATTCTTGGCTGGTTTGCTTCTAGCTGAAACTGAATTTTCATTGCAAGTGGAGTCAGATATAGCTCCTTATCGTGGGCTCTTATTGGGTCTGTTCTTCATGACAGTAAGTCATACTTCCAATTGAGTAATTTCAACCCACATTTTATCCTATTTTGTCTTTTCTTAATGCATGTATATTTGTTCTTATGTTGGTGTTGTGGGTTGACCTGATACGAGTCACTTAAAACCTGAATTGTGGTTAGGACTTCCTTATATTTTTATTGCGATTCTTTCTTTACTCTTGTGTTTCCTATTGGCTAGTATATATGTGTCATTTAGTGCGCTTATTTATTCATAACCATGTGTTACTTCTTTTGCTTGATGAATTGGCTTCACCTCTATTTTGAAGCTGACAATTAACTTGACTTACAGGTAGGAATGTCCATTGATCCAAAGCTTCTTCTTTCAAATTTTCCAGTTGTAATGGGAACATTAGGAGCTCTAATTGGCTTCAAGACTCTCTTGGTTGCTTTAATTGGTAAAATATATGGAGTCTCAATCATTTCAGCAATAAGAGTGGGTCTCCTACTTGCTCCTGGTGGGGAATTTGCATTTGTAGCATTCGGTGAAGCTGTTAATCAGGTTTCTATGCTTTATTTTATTGAATTATTTAGTCCCTTTTTGGTATGAGTGTATGACTATAAAGACAACCACATCATTTATAGATATGTGATGTGTGTTCTTCAAGTTGAAGTTCTTGATCAGATGTTAAATACAGCTCATTACCTTCTTTAGTTTGTCAAACATTTTAGCCAGTTTGAATCTTCTATCTTCCTAAATGCACTCAATGAGCATTCATTGTTGATGGCCCCAACTCAAGTTTGCCCACATTGAATATATTTCCACGCTTTTATTTAGAGATATTACCGTACTTTTAGTTCCCCTGCTGGATGATATATCAACTGCACTAGGAAAATCCATTATAAATTTTGGGATCTACCTACGGTCACAAGATCAGAGTTATTTGGAATTCTCTGCAGGGCATAATGTCTTCTCAAATGTCGTCTTTGTTGTTTCTTGTTGTTGGCATATCTATGGCCCTGACTCCATGGCTGGCTGCTGGAGGCCAATTGATAGCCTCTCGATTTGAGCTACATGATGTCCGAAGTTTATTACCTGTCGAAAGTGAGGTATGGTGTATGAGTTCTGTTTTCTCCCCTTATTATGATCTGTAACTAAGAACAATTGTATATTTTAGCAAAATTCTTTCTGATATTTGCATTCTGCTTCTTGGATGGCTGGATAAGAAAAAGCGTATCTTAGGCGCTCAGGCATTTTGACGAAGGCTAATACTTCTTACACCAAATGTTTTTTCATCCTTGTCCAGACAGATGACTTACAAGATCATATAATTATCTGCGGATTCGGTCGCGTAGGGCAGGTGCTCATCCCTAACTGTATCCTTGGAAATTAACTGAAGTACCATAAGGCAGCTAAGAAATCTTACATTTAGAATGTTTCTTCTCCATTTTGCCTTTTCAGATTATTGCTCAACTTCTTTCTGAAAGACTTATTCCATTTGTAGCCCTCGATGTGAGAAGGTAATTTGGTACTGTGTATCACTACGCCTATTAGCTACTGTATATTATTCAATTCCTTTATGGATCTATTCTGTTAGTTCCTTTATTGACCTATTGTTTCTTTTTGAATATTTAGTGACCGGGTTGCCTTTGGACGTGCATTAGACCTTCCAGTCTATTTTGGAGATGCTGGTAGTCGAGAGGTAAACTGGATTTGTAAAACTTGTTGTGCATGCTCATTCATTTTCTCAACTATTTTTTTTCAATTTCGCAGGTCCTTCATAAAGTTGGAGCTGATAGGGCATGCGCTGCAGCTGTAACGTTGGATACTCCTGGTGCTAATTATAGAACTGTTTGGGCTCTGAGCAAGTACTACCCAAATGTTAAAACATTTGTTCGTGCTCATGATGTTGATCATGGCCTCAACTTGGAAAAGGCTGGAGCAACAGCGGTAAATTCCTCTATGTTTTTACTACCTTATAGAGTTTGCATGTAAAGCTTCTACACCACGCCATTAAATTTGTTACTAGTTGATATTTCACCATCTGTAAATTTCTTCATGGATGGTGGTCCTATAATAACCTACCTATATTGAAAAACTAATTGCAGGTTGTTCCCGAGACATTGGAACCTAGTCTGCAGTTAGCTGCTGCTGTACTTGCACAAGTGAGTTAATTGTTCAATAGAATGCTTTACCTTGAGGTTTGCTAGAATTGTACCTGTTTGTCGGCTCATCCTTTGTGGTAGCATTGGTTTATTTCCCCAGTGTTTCCCTAGTGTTTCTAGTATGTAGATAATCTTATTTCCCTAGTGTTTCTAGTATGTAGATAATCGCATACGAGGATTAAATTATACCCGATCTTATACACCCTTGCTCCTGTCCCAGTTTAATTGGCAGGTTTGTTCTTTTAGAAAGTTCTTATACCTGAAATCTATCATACCTGTTCTTATACTCCAGACCATCAGTCCCTATTTTATTTCGAGGGTTTGACATTTTTTCCAGTTTTAGGAGTCCATTAAGGATGGTAGTCCCATGACTCGATCAGTCAGGAACAGGTTTAGGAATTAAAAAATTCCAATCTCTCAAATCAAAATTAAAACAGTCAATCATACCTGTTCTTATACTCCCTCCATCCTTATTTGATTGATAGGTTTGCCATTTTCACAAATTTCAGGAATGAGCTGGGGGGGGGGGGGGGGTGGCGCTTGTAGTCAACTGAGCGAATAATAGGTTCAAGACAGTTTTGGAAATTAGAACATTTAAATCTTCCAGTTATATAATAAATCGTACCTGTTCTTATAATTGATAGGTTTACCATGTTTGCAAAATTTAGCATTGGAGGTAGTCTAGTGAGTGAAGTATAGGTTAAATAAGACAGCTTTAGAAATTGAAGAATAGTCTTCGTTTACTTTAGGTTTATTTGTTAACATTGTTGCATCACCATCGAGTGTTCCTAGTTTCTTCCTCTCCTTGTCTTTTTTAATGATGAATCGATTTAGGGATTGCTTAAAGCAATTTTTTGAATAGTATATCACTGAAAATTGACATCAGAATGCCTGAGATAAGTATTTGTAGAATGCAATAATTGTGTTAGCTGTCATTATAGCTGTATCATGTTCTTCAACCGTAAAAACATCCAAACTGAGGCATAAATAATGAAATCATATATTTTCTGGTCTTGCAAACTCATTAAAGAGGGTTCTGATTGTATTGTACCCAAATATAACCAGTCTTTGTTAGTAAAAGTACCAACAAACTTACGCTCCAATGTCTCCTCTGTTGAACGGCTTTCTTATCTTGGGCTAGATATTCTGCCAAGTGTCATTGTACTGAAGTTGTACTTCTGTTTTCTCTTTCCAGGCAAAACTACCGACATCAGAAATTGCAGCAACAATCAACGAGTTTAGGTCTCGGCATCTGTCTGAACTTACTGAGGTTTGTAAAACTTCTGATTTCCTGTCTCATCAGTCTTAGTTTGTTACACATATCAAGAGACGGATTTGTTCAAAAATCTAACTATTGGTAAGATCTAGAACAAATACAAAATGAATTGACGTCCCAAAGGTGCTTCTTCCGTCATAGAAGTTCTAGAACAAACATAACTTGCATTCTATCCAATTTGTTGAAACAAAATAATGTCTGCTTTTCCTTCGCTTTCTTGCTTGAAGATGTCAATAAAAAACGGTTATGTTTAAGATTTTAGCTTTATAGTGATTAGTTCGCATGTTTTCTGTTTGCAGCTATGTGAAACAAGCGGAAGTTGCCTGGGCTATGGTTTTTCTAGAACTGTAAATAAACCCAAATCGGCGCAGTCAGACTCAGACGAGAATCAAGTCAATGGGGTCCTGGCAACTTGATTGGCAGCCTGTCTAACGACGAGAGCAAAATTTTTGGTTTCCTTCTAATATAAAATGAAGGTAAACATGAAACAGTTGAAATAGAAAAAGGGAAAGAATTCTAGATCCTGAAAGGTTGTATATCATCGTTTTCAGCCCGAAGAATATATTTTTTCTGTATTGATATTGTACAGATATACACCATCGTCGAAGTAGCGATATGGTATACTTCGGTTGCAAAGCATGTATCACTTGCTTCAATTCCTAAACAGTAAAAATGCATTCCAAGTTAGATATGTGAAGAGTTAATCGGATAGCCTAGTGGAAAAGGCTCTTGCTAATGACCAGAAGGTCCTGAATTCGACATTCACCCCATCGCTAATTTGAAAACAAAAAAAGTTAGATATGTAAAGGACTCCTAAATCAATATTAATGGAGCTGGGGAAAGGGGCTATTGATGTTTCTTTTCATATGTTTTGTTGACGAAAAATGATAATTTAAGTCTATTTTGGGGTTAAATTATTAATTTAAATAATATTTTGGTCAAAAACACAAATTAAATCCTCCTATTAAAGTGAATTTAGAACAATCGCTTGGATTGAGAGGGGATACATTCCTTGAAGTTGAAGACAACATTTATGGTAATGTATTATATTTGAGGAGAAGATAATCGATCGCAAAAGGCAAGATTGTTATGGCCCTTATTATCAAATTAGGGAATGCGCGTTTATTGGAGAAGAATATTTTTATATTCTTCATGTTTGAGAGGCCGAGCGACTACCTAAGCTATAGAAGGAGGAACTTACACACTTTGAAGATCATCCAAAATATATAAAGCATACAACTTATATTGTTTTGTGAGCATTGAGAGTTAGATTAGTTTTGTTAAGAGTTCTTGTTTTATACTTTTAGTTGAATTTACACTTGTTGCATCACCTTGGTACAACAACAATGATTTTTTTCTATTTGTGTTCATACACATTGTAATCGCAGTAAATTGGGAGGGTATTGAAGTAGACGAGTGAAAAAGAAGTAACGAAACTATAGACGAGTCTAGATCATGACGTCGAGGATGTGGGGCATACGAGTAAAACCTTCTAGTAGTATCTTTTCGTATAATAAATTTTGTCTTGGACAGATTGCCTTCGACATAGGTACTATATTGACACTGAACTGAATTACCGACTTACATATTGCTCCACCGTACTCTATATCTCTGTATCTGAGTAGTGTTGATCCTGCTGATATAACCATTGAAACAACAGTATGAGTTGTTCACCTTTTTCACGGGTCAATAGTATACCACTTGTGACTTGTTAATCAATTTGACCAATCAATTCAAGTCAAGCATGGATGTAAATAATGTACTAATATAATAAATATAGCAACGACCGCCCTTTTTACACATTAACTACTTAGAACCTTCATATTAGATACAAAAAAAATGTGAGTGAGCTCTTTAATTCATTCAACTTTAATTTCGACGAAATCATCCAATAATTACATAATAAAGTAATATTAAATTGGCTTTCATTGTTTTATAGTGAGAACACGAATTGAGTTATCATTTACGATACTCACGTAATAATATATTAATATGAAGTTCGATATAAAAGAAGCGTTCCCACTACAAAAATATTTTTGCTGCAAAATAAATTAATTAAACCTTTGAATAAAGAGGCGTGGGGTCCTCTACCTCTAACTAAAATCTCTAATGAGCGATATATATATTATATATATATATATACACGCAAACACATGTCTTATTTTGTATAAAAATGATTAGGAGTTTAAATAATAATAAGGCTAATTTTTATATTGTGTTACTATCGAAAATTATCCAACAAAAAAGAAACCTGTATAGAAAAGAAAAAATTAAGAAAAAAGAAAAGTTTTCGATTTTGCATCATTTCTATATCTCTATTTTTTGAGCTTATATATAAAAATATGGAAAACTCCAATCTAATTCCTTTTATAGATACTTCTATTATGATAAATAAAACCAAATAGAACAATCCCCGCCACACACCGCGATGAAGAAGTCTACGTATGATTGTAAAAAGAAAAATGTGGGGTGGGATGGTTGAGAGCCGGGAAGATTATTTTTTCAATTAATTGTATAATTTATATGTTAAAAAAGGAAATTGGCCTAAAAAGATTATATTTAGATCAGAGTGTAATTTGCCATGCATATTTAAAAGTTCAATATTTTATTTGACATATCTATACCATATTTAATGGGGAAGGGAGGAATTTTTTCTTTAAATTGAAGTTCATGCTCTCAAATTTTCTTAACTGTACATAGGTTAACAAGTTCTTTTAAATATTATTTTGTAATCAGTTATAATAAACTGTTTATTTATAAATATGAATAAATACTTTTATATGATATAATATTTTTTATAATTATTAATTTTGCTATTTCACTTAAATTAGTATTAGGAGGCACAAGCTATCCCAAATAACTGATTCATATATAATAATCTAAAGGATGGTAGGTTAGCATAATAAATTAATAATAATTACATGTGACATGCTTGATTTGATGTGTGGACATAAGTTTTGAAGCAAATGATATGTATGTTCTAGGAAGACCACAAACACATTTCAAGTGAACTTACATGTCTTTAATTGAAATCAAGTTGTTGGTCTTGAATTGATCATGCAATCTCATGGAAATTTTCAAGATGAACATTCTTCAGTTGTTCTTATCATTATGGTATTCACATAACCCCACGGGTTGTCCCAGTGGTTAGGGTGTATGCCAATTGCTCCAATTGGCATGGGTTCGAACCTCGCCAGCGGCAGTTTGGGAGTTTTATCTCAGGCTAAGTGCGCAGCGTAGACAGGCCTCCATACACTCTGGTCCTGGGGATCATACCGTGATTTACTCCCTTTCAAGCTGTGGGTTCGGCGTGAGGGGGCGCTTAATGTGAGCGTGATCACATTTTGCTCCAATTATGGTATTCACATATATGTGTAAAGACCAAACAAAAATTGTACTAATAACTAATAAGTCGTTGAGCTCCAACTAACCCCTTCTCGTGCCTCACGATGGATGATTAGTTAATGAAAGATAGAGACTCCCTCTTATCTCTCCGTTCTCCTCTATTACATCAATTTTTATCTTTTTATTTCGATTTCATATTATATTCACATTTGTTTTTTCAAATAAAATTAGACTATTAATTTATTTATGAAATTAAAAATTTATATTGAAACTTAAAAATATAAATTTATTGCAACTTTTATTATTTTTTTCGTCTTCCTTTATGAAAATAGACTTTTATCTACTATTCAATTATTGACATGTCTATGTCGAGTGAATTGCATAAATAGTCCCCAATAGTGTTATCAAATTGCAGTTTAGTCCCCAATAGTGTCACATTTGCAGTTTAGTCCCCCAAAATGGCAAAAAGTTGCAGATTAGTCCCCACGTTAACTATTCCGTACGTTAACTTTTAACACCAACATGCGATGAGAAGTTAAATTTGGGACAAAAAATGATTTTTTTTTTTTTTTGGAAGACAAACTCATTTTTGGTGTTACAAATTAATGAAGTTTTACATTTCAGCTTCATAATGAATTTTCACGAGACACTAAAAATGAGTTTATGTATTAAAAATTTATTTTTTGGTCCAAATTTGACCCCTCATAGCGTGTAGATGTTAAAAATTAACAGAATAGTTAACGTACGTAGGGACTAATCTGCAACTTTTTGGCTACTATTGAAGACCAAACTGCAACTTGATGATACTATCGGGGACTATTTATGCAATTCGTTTTTTATGTCATTCCATTTAATAATTTGGCCCTTGTATCTAGTCCCATTTAATGATTAGTCCTTTTCATATTAGTATATTACTAAAGACGTATAAACATTATCATTCTCATCGAACGTTGTTACAGGTGGCTCGCCTCACTTGTGGTCTTGTGGAGGTTTTATATTCGCACGTATTATGCCTCAACCACATAATGAGCGATGTAGTCGGCCTGGTTCAGTTCATCATAAGTGCGTAGGTGAAATCGCCTGGAGCCCGGTTTCGGTGTATCAATACTTTCATGCATCAAGTTCACCAATATATCCACTTAAAGACTTCACGTAGATACTGTACCCACTTGAAACTTCATCATTGGTACAAGAAACAATATCAACATAACTTGTACCCAAGTTATACTATAACAATGGTACAGTACAATATTTACCAACCCAAAATAAAAGTAGTAAATATATATGTGATTTGCAAATTGACCCACAAATATATAGATAATTGTAATGTGACCCTTAATTATATAGATAATTACAGTGTGATCCTTAATTTATGAGATATTATGTCCCGACCCCATTGATAAACCTGATGCATGAAAGTATTGATACATCCAATCTTTTCACAACAAGTTACATGCACGCATCATTACATTTTAGGTTGTGTCTCGTTAAACGTACGTAACAAGTCAAACTGGATTTAGAGAATGGGAATGATGAAGGAGTAGTACAAAAAATTATTGAATTAATTAATGTTATTGCTTAGGTCAATTTTAAATTATTTATATTGACTTGTAACCTACGGATGTTTTTTCATTACCATTTGTAAACATTTGAATTATTTCATAAACATGCATGTGCATTACAACACCAATATAGGTAATAAACGAAATGGTTTAAGCAAATGCTAACATATTCAAACGAAACGGCTTAAGCAATTACACATATTACGCATTATTTCTTTTCTTTTTTTGTTAATTATTATCAATAAACATTATAGAGTTAATCGAATAATCTAATGAAAAAGAATTTTGTGTTAGAATTTAGAAGATCCTGACGTCGACACTCATCTCATCGTTGATATTATCAAAAGAAAAATATTGAATATTACAAATGTAAATTCAAAATTTCTTAGTGTAACCGTTAGAGTACTATATGTTTCATTACTTCAAAGAAAGTATGAAATAATTTTCATCTAGCAGGAATTAAACTTGAGGCCGGGCTCTTACTAGAATTCAGATACGATATACCACATGTTATAAAGCTATCGATATATATTTAACACAATTTTTTGAAATAACGATAACTGTTACAAATAACGAGTTGAATTTTTAATTAATATAACATTTAGAGTAGAGGGGCTTCAATGCAAATATGAAAAAATATGTGTCTCTAGCAATAGTTGAACTCATTTTTCTCAAACGATACAAGTTAAAAATAGTTATGCAATATGAAAGACATTTCTAATCTAAGCAAATGGGAGTGTAAGCTCCAAATAAATAGAGAACTTCGCTTCCTAGAATGACTCCAATCCATGTAATATTGTGGGTGCTGCAAAGCGCCTAGAAATCTCACAATCCACGTCTGGAAATTGCCGAAACGCCTAAAAATTTCACTGAATGGATATTGAAATGCTGCAAAGACAGCCCTGAAAGCAGAGGAAGTATTTTTAAATATACTTTGCAAAAATCAAACCCAAAACCTCTTGAAAAGAGACTCATGTACAGTACCAATAGACTAGAAACTTCGGATACAGTAGTTAACCCGTAACATCTTTAATAGTAAACTCCGGTCACACCTTCTTGAGCATTATTCACTTTAAGAGTAAAGAGTTGATCATGAAAGACATTACTTGGGAAGTGTTTAAAATGCACGAAAGTTACCCCCAATCCTTTCACATATCAATAAATGTATCAATCATCGATTTAAGTAAATAAAATAAATATCAACAAAATGAATACATTAGTGAAATAAGGAAAATAATGAGTCCTCATCACTACTTTTGTATCAAATTAAGTTTAACTGAACTTTTATGTTCATTGAAAAAACAACACATTTTAGAAAATAACTACAACTACACTAAATCAAATTATATAACTAGTAGCAACAATTTGAAACGTATTAAATTACTCGTTCCATCTATTAAAAAAATTGAATTCATCTTAGAGACATAATTTCACCTCATATTTTCTTATCAAATTTGATAAAATGAGACCCTGAAAAACGATTACCATTTTAGAAAAATGATCCTTAAATTGAAACGAACGGAATATACAAATGCCAAAAATAAATGATTGGTCATTTTTTAAAAACCAATAGTCAACAACGCGCATCTACATGAAAACTCCCCTATAAATTCACTCCATTTCAAGAGGCAATCACTACCTAAAACTCATAGCATTCTTTTCTCTTTCGACAAACTAAACAAACTTCTTGCAAAATGTCAGACTCATCATCATCTCTGGTTTTCTCTGTAAGAAGAAAACAACCAGAGCTTGTAAAACCAGCTAAGCCAACACCTCAAGAGTGTAAGCTCCTCTCTGATATTGATGATCAAGAGGGTCTTAGATTCTTGATACCAGTAATCCAATTTTACAAAAATGATTCTTCGTCCATTCGAGGCGGGCAAGATCCTGTGGAGGTCATCAGAGATGCCATTGCCAAGACGCTTGTTTTCTACTACCCTTTTGCGGGTAGGCTTCGCGAAGGGCATGGCCGGAAACTTATGGTGGATTGCACAGGGGAGGGGGTGTTGTTCATTGAAGCTGAAGCTGATGTGAGCCTTGAACAGTTTGGTGATGAACTTCAGCCTCCATTTCCTCTTCTTGAAGAGCTGCTGTATGATGTTCCTGGCTATGGAGAAGTTCTTGGATGTCCTTTGCTGCATATTCAGGTACCTTACTGTTACTCGGTGCATATATTTTCATGGCACGAATTGTATAACTCACAAGACGTAAATCACGTTACGTGTGTTTACTGTTTTTTAATCTATAAAAAGTGTCCTACATAGGTTATGTGCGATCCCTAAACTGTTCAAAGCACATTTAGTGTGTCGTGTGATGCGAACACGTTTGAAAACGTGTGGCTTGGTAACAATTGGAAGAAAAATAAAAAACGAAAACATTATATGAACAAAAAAACTAAAAAAATAACAATTAAAATCGTAATTGAAACTACAATTATATATATAAACAAAGGTGAGGGGGAGGGGGGGGGGGTTTGGAGAATTGATGTGGATGAGCGATGTCATGCGTCATGAGGGTGAGCGAGGGAACGACTTTTGAGAAGAGAAGAGAAGAGATGAGAGGTGACCGAAGGTGGGCGGGGGGGGGGGGGGATCTGGAGAGTGGAGATGAAAGAATGAGATGAGTACATAGAAGGGAATATATGTGGGTTGATAATGATTTTATCATTAAATAGATATATGGTAACCGAGCCGCACATTTTCGCACCGTTTGGCTTGATTTGAAAAATACCCAATCTTAAGGTGTGGTTTGATATTTGAATAGTCGAATCGAGCTTCAAGCCACACCTTTTCGAGTCAAATACTTCGAGCTTTATCGAACCGAGACGTTCACAGGCCTAGATGCGACAGGTAATTATTCGATTGTTATAAATATCGTTGGACCTACATGGCTATATGCCCAATAAGCAAGCAGACGGTTGCTGAGGCAACCAACAATAGGTGGGGTTACTAAAAAGTTCGATTTCGACTTTTGTTGTACTATAATTAATACCCCATTAAATTGTCATATAGGACATGACCTAGGGCATGACAATAGTTAAAATGACTCCAAACTAAAGATATGTGATAAAATACGGCAAGTTGTTGGATGTGTGATCGAAAGCTAACGAAAAATAAATATATAGATACGGTTCATTAATAATATCGTTCATTAATGTTCATTAATTAATATATAAAATTATTGTAATTTAAAGATGATATCCATTACTAAAATATGTCATTCTAAGATGGTACAACATAAAATGTTCAAAAGAAATGTACCAAAATGATATATATACCAATATACTCTTTTGTACCAAAATCTGTGAAACAAATTGGTAGAAATTATTTAAAACGAAAAAATAAGCTTAGATGATTGACATTAATGAACTTTTTTTAACATAATAGTACGTAATTTAAACCGGTTTAGTATTTCAAATTCGAGCATAATATATTAGATTTTATACAAATTTGAAATCACACACAATAAGAATAGGTGGTACATACATGAGGATTTTCGTCAAATTTGATGATTCATTAAAAGATACTTTTGTAACAATAATCAATACTTTTTTTGTTATTCTTTTATCCCAAATTCTAATTCCATTTGTTATTTTAGGAATCAAATTTTGAAAACATTGAACATGAATTTTATTAGTCAATAAGAAATAATAGTCATGTAGGATGTTATTAGATACGTTTCAATGTACATTTTTATTCAATTTTGACGCAAAAGTGGTACACATCACCAAAATATACCATTATAAAATGGTATAAACAAATTTTTTGAAAATAAGTGTATTAAAATTGTGCTATGCATTTATTTAGTATGTGTACAAGAATTTGTTAAACAAATTAGCATAAATCCCTAAAAAGCAAAAATACCCTTATATAATTGACAATGATTTTGTTTTTGAAGAATTGGTATTATTACCTAAAACGTATCAAAAAAGAAGAAAATATCTTATAAAATAGTAGTAGTATAGTTTATATTTTCTTTATTAACGTTGTATTAATGAACAAAAAACTTAAGAAAATAGACATTTATCTACTTCAATTAATTGGCAGGTCCATGTCATTCCATTTAATAATTAGGCCCTTGTATCTAATCCCATTTAAGGATTAGTCCCTTTCATATTAATGAAGACGTATAAACATCATTCTGATGATCGAACATTGTTACAGGTGACTCGCCTCACTTGTGGAGGTTTCATCTTCGCGTTACGCCTCAACCACACGATGAGCGATGCAGCCGGCCTTGTTCAGTTCATGAGTGCAGTAGGCGAAATCGCCCGAGGTGCGACTGCTCCTTCCATTCCACCGGTGTGGCAAAGGGAGTTGCTCAATGCCAGGAATCCTCCACGAGTTACATGCACGCACCATGAGTATGATGAAGTTCCCGACACAAAAGGCACAATCGTAGCCCTTGACTCCATGGTTCACGAGTCCTTCTTCTTCGGCCCTAAGGAAGTTTCAGCTCTCCGGAAGTTATTACCATCCCGCCTTAGGAATAACAGTTCCACATTTCAGGTATTGACAGCGTGCTTATGGCGTTGTCGTACCATTTCCCTTCAACCAGACCCGAGTGAAGAGGTTCGTGTGCTTTGCATTGTCAATGCACGTACAAGGTTTAATCCTCCATTGCCTATCGGGTACTATGGCAATGGATTTGCCTTCCCCGTGGCATTATCAACGGCTGGAGAGTTGTGCCGGAATCCTTTGGGTTATGCACTTGAGCTTGTGTCCAAGACTAAGACTGATGTGACAGAGGAATACATGAAATCGGTGGCGGATCTGATGGTTTTGAAAGGAAGGCCTCATTTTACAGTTGTGAGGACTTACCTTGTTTCTGATGTTACTCATGCCGGATTTGGAGCCGTAGATTTTGGGTGGGGAAATCCGGTTTATGGTGGACCGGCCAAGGGAGGCGTGGGTGCCATTCCTGGTGTTGCAAGCTTTTATATTCCATTCGAGAAGAAGAATGGCGAGAAGGGAATTCTTGTGCCTGTTTGTTTGCCTGCTCCGGCCATGGAAAGATTCAAGTGGGAGCTTCAACTCTTGCTAAGCGAAAATGAACAAATTGAAAATATTGCTGAAGATGGCCTCTTTCTTAGATCTGCTCTGTGATGATGTTAGCTTTGATTTATTTCCTAATGTAAGATGAATTGTGTCCACTTAATGTGCTTGTATGAGATTGTCAAATAGTACTACACATGGGATTGTGATTTGTAAGTTGTTTCTTTGTATTATGTAGAAAAATCATGTTTACCTAATTATCATTTTATAGCGTAAGTTGTGGCATAAATAACTAATGACTTAATAGTCTGGTGGTATTTGACATGAGCTTCAACTAAGATGTTTCCGGTTTAACTCTTGTCGGAGGAGTATTACTTCATAGTACTTTCTTTCAAGCACCACTCTGCCTGCTACATTAGTAACAAAATTTTGTATTCCTTATTTGTAATACCAGTCGCTTATTTACAGAGAAAGAAAGTAGTACTTAATAAATACTCCGAAACATGTCAAAAAGCATGATGCACAAGAAGGATAGAAATCAAAAGATTGAGCATTTTTTACTTCAGGTTTATTATAGATCGAATTCTGAACAAGCAAATATCAAAGTATTCTCTTTCGAATTCTATCCCTTCACTTTCATCCTCCACAACATCCAAGGCCTAGAGACAACTGATTAGAAGGAAAAGTATGTGATTCAAATCTTGCTATTATCAGTTAACATGGTTACAAAGTTACGCTATGTGTATTCGAAGCTATATGATACGCAACAAATCATGTACTACAATATGGATCTCCTATTTGGATTGAACTTCTCATTATGGTATGGTTGTAACTTATCAGAATGGCACACCGTTATGACCAAAACATGAGAAATCATGTACTACATATGAAAAACAACAGGGAGCAGTTGATTCAGTTTACCTTCGTGGTTCCTCTTAATGTTACGTTCGCCCTTCTCCAGAATAACTTGTGGAAGTAATTACCATTTTCCTCCAACAAAAATTACATGCGCACCAAATGAGCAAACTGCTCTATTTCCGTTTTGTTCGACTGGTTTCTCCTTAATATTAAAACCTGAATTTTAATGGAGTATTACCAGCAGGATATAAAGACAATAAATGTACATGAAAGTTCAAATCCAATGACAAATATAACAATCAGAAGTAAATGGTGGACAATGTGCCATAGGCAAGCAGTCATCTAAAGTGAACCACAATCCACAATACAAGTTAAATAATGACAATTCAAATCTGAAAGAAGAGATTAGCATATAATTTTGTGCTCTTATGTAGTTAACATGGACAGTTATTGCATAGATCTACTTTTGTTAATCATGAAGCACTTACCAGAAGATGATTCTATATTAATCCAACAAAAGGTTGCAGCCAGTAGTGTTCAGTAGATCGAAATTTTAATTTGAATTGAGATTACCTTAGGCAGATCCATAGAGCTTCCGAAATACCCTATTCCAAAGGAAGGTGAAGTATATGCAGCTCCAATTTCCACCGACTTCAGCTTTGCAGAACTATCTTGAAACTGTCATCAAACAACACGAAAAAACTAATATAATAACTTTAAAGGCAAAGGAAATGTATTTTATTATTTTATGAGCTGAGATCTTAGTATCCAAGAAATGATTCATAGTTATGAAACCCCGTTACCGGAGCTAAAGCTTCAACCAACAGAATTCCCGCATCTCTGCTGCATTGACTTGTTTCATGCAAAAAAGACTTCAATACTTTTGTGCAGGCAGATGATGGACCAGTCTGAGACCTGCTACATCCTTAATTATGTCACAAGTCGCATCATAATAATATAGAAAAATATAAATCCAGTAGTTATTGTTCATCGGTACCGGAGAAAGCTGAAAGAATTCACATATGATAGTAACACGTGATTTGAAAATAAAATGCGAAGACCAGAATGTTCTTTACTAACAAGTTTTCAGTTCAATTCTTGAAAGTATTATGTTTTATGGTACTGTAACCTATCAAACAGTAGCATGGCTAGGAAAGAAGGTAACTTTAAAATGGGACCTGACCTGTTGTCATATACCTTATCGAACTGTAGAATGACTCATTGGACTAACTGGAAGAAAAGTATATAACCTTGCAATAGCATTATTGACGAGAAATCCATTTTCTAGGATTAAAACCCATATCATTGAAGGGTTTAGTTGACACTTGAAACATAACCTATGAAGTTAAGGGAATGGTCTAATAAATGGTTTACATAGATTATTCCTGACATGACCACATGTAAAATAATGATGCGAAAAAATAAATCGTGTAGTATTTCCATTTATTTATTAAAAAGAAGTTCATTTTGGAGCCAAAAGGAAATTTCCTTTATACTTGATCTAATGCATGAATGGTTCCTTAAACAACTACAGAGGACAAGTTCGAATTGGGACCTGGTGTCCTGTAATATGCTGATACAATGAAACATGAATGGTGATGGAGGCGAATATCCAGAACAAGAATAAAGGATGCAGTCAACATAAAAGGTTCAAGAAGAGACAAGTTGATCGTGCCACATCAACTATGTTCGTGGACTTGACTTGTAAAGTCCTCCACAATTGCAGGAGAAAGGAGAAACATAGAGCTCATATTGTATATCCATCTTCTTGTTAGTAACATTTTATAAGGTTGGTACAAAAACGTACAAAGATGATGCAACACAGCATTCACGTGCAGTGAAACCCTTCATTAGAGACTCCCCAGCACCAGTGACGCAACAGCCAGTTGTGAACCGATCACCAAACGCTCTACTTGAGGATGCCCAGCAACCAGAGCCATAAGTTGCTGCTAACCCCACCCGACCACTGACCTGCAATGTAGTATAAGAGAGTTTCTAAATTTTCATACCATAGGCCTACTTAGAATATAATAATAAAAATAGAAAACTCACATTATAAGCCAATGGTGTAGTAAGACTTTGGTTCTAAGTTCTAACTTAACTAGAGTTTTGCTGGTTGATGGATTCCAAGGTAACCGTCAAGTTTTTTTAAAAGTGCACCAACCTCCCTATAAAATAAAGCATCACACCACAACCCTTCAAAATTTAACTGCACCAACCCCCTGGAGTGTTAGAACTATTGCACAGATCTCATTTTATTCCATTACTAAATAATAATCATCCAAAATGGCGCCTCAACTTCAGAAATGATTTGGTCGCACTCTTGTTTGTTTTAATCTCTTTTAGTGTAGAAAATATTTTCTGATAGAAGAGATGACATAAATGGTGGATTACTCTCATGAGCATTGCAATCAGATCATATATTTATTATCAAATTTATAGTTGTTGAATGAGGGTGATTGTGCAACTTTCTCAGGAAGGATCTAAGTGGAATCATTGTACCAATTCAACTCGTAACTATACATTCAAATGATACCTAACAGCCAGACAGCATATTAAGCAGAACCAGATAAACTTGCACAGGAAAGCATTGTGGATGCCGTCACCTTCAAGGCAACACCGCCACTGGAGGCTCCTGATGCAATATGTCCTTCAGAATCCACACATATAACTCCAACAGTATCCATCACACAGTCTTCTTCTGGGGCAGTCAGTGTTAATGGTTGGAAAGAATGTCTATTTTCTTGTGAGGGATGGCCATTGTTGCTCTCTACAGCTGATAACAACTATTAACTATTAAAACAATTCTTGAAGAGAATGTGCAATGTGCAAACATATTTGAAGTACAATTGTTACTGATACGGATATAAGGACATCTACTTGCACCAAGAGTAATTTATAATAATATAAGAACCATGTATCAAAGGAGGATTGTAGGTGGTATATGATTTTGCTGAAGTTTCATAAGAGGGTGAAGTTATTAGAACTAGAAAGAGGCTTCACTCTGCAAGTGAACTTGACAAAGCAAGACAAAGTTAGTTAGTCTTACATCTATGATTTTTTTACAAGTACCTACATCGAAGGAGCTAGAGTTCATGGGCTTAACAGAAGGGATGACCTAACACAAGGATGATCAGAAACATCATATTCATACAACCGACCTCACTTAGTAGGATAAGGCTTGGCTTGTTTTGGTTTGATTTTAGGGCAAATAGCTGCAGCAATCACCTATGTAATACAAAATGTTTCCAGTCCATCACATATGTTTCAAAACGTCCTTGTCAATCACCTATGTTTCAAAATACATCCTACTTCGTCTCGCGCTTCAAATTTTTTGTTAAGTACGTTTTGTGAGTGGGTTATTTCGGATACCAAATTGGGGATGAGTTATTTCAGGATTTTGTACACCAAAACATATTAAAAGAAATTATCGAAGTAAACTTACTGACGAGTCACAAGCCCCTCACATAAAATTATTAACGATTGATTAACAAATTAGGTGATGGACTAGAAAGTTTTCAAATATAGGTGATTGACAAGAACGTTTTGAAACATAGGTGATGGACTGGAAACATTTTGTAAATATAGGTAATTGTTGTGGCCATTTGCCATTGATTTTATGTATTCATTGATTTTTTCACAAGTCACAATAAGTAGAACTTGTAAGGTTTGTACCTTTTTGACCCTAATCCATTACATGATATTTATCTACGCATATTTTGAGATATCAAATCAAATGGTTCATCACACTTCCTACGCTTCTTATCTATTGCGAAGTAGTAGATAGACTGGTGCTAGCGTGTTACAGGGTCAATGAAGTAACAGCCTCCTTGATACCACAGGGGTAAGGTTGCATGGTATCCGAAACCCCCGTCCCCCACCCCTTATCTAACTTAGGCAGGAACCTCTTTGAAGGCACTGGGGCATGTTGATTTTTGACGTTCAAAATGAAATAGATGAACGTTTACGTAGTTAGGATTCAATCGCAGTTTTAAGGAAGTTTATGTATTAACATAGACCTGACTATGTGGAATCTGTGACACCAAGATTCTTGACGAGGCAATACCGTAATGATGGAACAGTATTGCAGCAATGTTCCCTTACCTATATGCATGCTAAATATTGGAAGAACTCTGACACAAAGTAGTCATCATTTCACGTAATAACTAAGCATCCTATTAAGGCAACTTATGTTAACCAAATATTTTCAAGTTTCACGTTTAGGTACCTAATATTGTGGCTGTGTTTAGCATAGTGGATGTGGCTGCTATATCAGAAGCATCTATTGCAGCTTTGGCTTCATCAAGCATTATTTTGTACCTTCTCCACTGGGTTCTTGCCCTTTCTGTCACAAGCCACTATTTTCAATCACATGTACAACTCATGTAAATTAACCCATCAAGGAGGAAAAAGGGTAAATAACGATTCTTGAAAATTACATTATGTCAATTACTTCTGTAAGTTCAAATATTAAAATAGAGCCATCTAAGAAATAAGACATCCAAATTTAAGTTTCAGAGTAAATTTTTTTAAACTCATTATGAGCTTTAGATAGATTCAGACAAAATTATCTTATACTGATAAAAATTTGGCAATCAAATTGACTAATTGGATGAACTTGGATAGCAAAATGTCATAACTTAGATACCTCATCAGAATTTGATGAAGCTTCAGGCAGCCCAATCCCCTTAGAATATGCCCATTTGCGAGCACCGTCTCCAACCAAGAACCTAATGTGAACTAGCAATTAATACCCCAAAGAACACATATGATATTGGAAAAATGAAGAATATAAGGACATATAAGTGATATTACTTTTTAACAATTAAAAAGGATTAAAAGAAATTTTACTAGCCACAAGGAACCTCGAAAAGTGAAAAGAAAAACATCATGAATGCCAACAAAAAGGAGTGTCATACATGGGAGGTAGCCGACCCAGGAGAGGCGAACCCATGATCTGATCCTTAGTCAACAATGCGGCAACTTCAATAGCATTTCTCACACCTGGTAACCGGAACTTTACAGGGATGTAGATAACAAAATGAAAACTGAAATGATGTAGAATATTCTTAAAGTGAAGAGGGTAAAAGAAGGGAGAAAAACAAAATAAAATAAAAAAGAAACGAGGAAAGTGAAGTCTTCACTCTATGTTCATCAGTCTGTTCATATAGAATAGAATTTATCTCTGCATTGGAAATACCTGAAATAGCTCCAACAGCACCATATGTGCTTGAATAACCATCCATTATACTAGCATCACACTCCACATGACCATCTTCGGTCAAGTTTGAACCCCTCCCCGCATTTGTACAAGGATCATCCTGTAAGTTGTGATGTCAATTGAAATAGTTGATTAGACATGCAGATTCAATTAATAACTTCATGCATAGTTCATATGATTCAAAGTTAAGAGACATGACAGGAGAAGTCAGTCTTGCAGTCTTGCCTCTTTATCTGAAAACTAGTACCGATATACTCAAATTGTTGCATGGACGTACTCATCATTCATGGTGGTATGGTGCACAAAATAACATAAATGTTAAACAACTAGTTCTATTTCAGCAGTCATACTTGTGTATACGAGATATCGCGTATTTCTTTGTTACAATGCAGTGGCTTCCACTGAAAAAGAGAATGGACTATTCCACAGTTTTATCACTTATATCTTGCGTATCGATTCCATAACGAATAAGTTGCTTCTCATCCATTCTACTACAAATTAACTTTTATCTTGAACAGAAGCTGGAACTCATGTACTCTTGGACATCAATGCCATAACAAGTAAAGGTATTTTCTATCTATTCTTCTCATTCTCAGATATTTACACACATTCCTGAACTAGTAGCTCCAAAAGACAACATAAACATATTTTTTCATTTTAAACAAAAAGAAATGGTACACTCAACTGAATACTAATACACATACTTCTTTCTTAACATTCAAAGTGACACATGCCTTTTCAAGATTTCTCAAAACTCTATCTATCTAGAGTGATTCAAAATCAAGCGCTATCAATGCCAACTCATATATTATATATTACATAAGTTCAGAAAGTGACAATCAAAGTGGGAAGGAAGGAATCGATGGCTTAATAGCCCGAATGGTGTAAGACCCGAGCTTCTATTAAAAGGTTTCGGGTTAAACTCTTGCTAAAGGATTATTATTTTACACTTTCTTTGAAGCGCCCACTCTAACTATTACATCAGTTAGAAATTTTGACATTGGTTATTTGAAACACTCATCACTAATTTACAAAAGAAAATGGGAAGGAGGGGATAATAGAACAGACCTCAAGCACTCGAATAGCGGCGGTAACAGCATCAATGCACCTACCAGGGCCCTATAATCCAACACAAAAAAAAAAATTAACAATCGTACATTCAAATATGATTGGAAGATTTGACTTACCAACTCAAATTACACATTAACCACAAATTAATCTTATTTAACGAGTTTTTGTTCAATATCTAATATTATGAGATGCAAATTTGTAGTGTGTAGTAGCTAATTGTACAGATACTACAATTAGATCATTCGATTATTTAAATTTTTTTTGTTAAAACCTGATTTAGAATATGAGCGGAAGCTAGGCAAGCGCGTTTCATAACGGAGCGGAAAGCTTTATCATTTGAGGGAGAGTGATATCCGGCGCCCACGTGGACCGCCACAAAAAATGGAGCCACCAACTCGTTAGCTGCTCCGCCGGCCATCAGCTGGTGGTGATGCTCAATAACACAAAAGATATCAAACAAACATTTTAACGGAGAACAGTGCTGGTTAGTGTGGTGAGATTATAATTTTACTCCCACTTAACTTTCTTAATAATAATTTTACTGCTGAAATTCATTATTCTAATGATGATTATGGAGTATTATTTAATTTATTATTATTACTATTATTATAATTATTACGGAGTATTATTTGATACCTACATGAAAACTAATTGATGATTCCGCTGTTTAAGGAACAATCTGTTAAGTAGCCTTTTGATTATGTAAAATACTTTTAAATATGCCCTTTCAATAACCATTTTATTGTTTAAATTATTGTTTTTGTTTGGTGTTAGCGGGTAGTCCGTCCGTAATTCGTCAAAAGATTTATTTGTGCCTAAGCACCAAAGGAAAGAGGGTGAATTGATTTTTGAGGAAAGTGTATTGACATACGACTTGATCTGGTTCCTTTGATGCACTGTTACATGATTCTAATCGTACGACCAAGGTTTAGCTTCTTCTTTTTTAAATTAATTTCATGATTGTGATCCTTTGGGAGAATCAATTAAAATATAACCATTCAATAAGAAACTAAACATGTAAATAAATCAATATTTATCCAAACTAGAAAAATCAATTAAAACATGAAGTGATCAATTATTATAGTATAATTAAACGAAAAATAAACTAAGCCTAAACTACTGTTGTTCGTTTGCAAGGTTATCTTGAAAGGATTGTGTGATGATAATCTCTATAACTGGTGCAATCAGGGGTTTGGCTTGGTAAGCTTTTTGATGAGTCTATTATTGAAATTAATTTGACATCTTAACATGTGTTTCCCGTTTGCGCGATAAAAAAACAGTGTATTATCAATAATGCAAAGATTTTGTTACACTCGTCAAATTAAATGAACAAAATGAGCAAATATACATTAACCATGAAAATAATTGGACTAATAATTTTGACACGCCTCATTTTATGCCCATCTCCTTCCTTATTAACGTAATTGGATTCAGGTCAAACATTTTTCGTGGAGCTGTATAATTTAGTGTAATGCCAAACCATTGGTGTAAAGTATAAAACTGCCTCTGGCCTAACCCAGGAACGCAAACAGAGTGGCGGAAACGAGTGAGAACCCGATTAGCATCGGATTCATGCTGCCAAAACTTCCTGCAACACCTCCATCAGATGGTGGGCGTGGCGATTGTAGAGGTGATGGAGTTGGCACAATATCTGATGGGGGAAGCTCCGATGGGCTAGGACTACTTTGTGGGCTATCCGATGGGGGAATGCTGGATGGTGGAATGCTCGAGGGGCTAGGACTTGGGACGTCTGATGGTGGAAATGGAGATGGCGGGACACTTTCTGATGGTGGAGTGCTCGCTGGAGTGGGAGCTGGTGGGATGTCTGATGGTGGTAATGTGGTCGAGGGACTTGGACTAGGAGGCGTGGCAGGGGGCCCTGCCTCGACAGTTATAGACAATTTCATACCGCCATAAGAGCAATGATCAGAAATGGTACAAATGAAGTATTTAGAGCCTGGTGATGAAAGAGTAATGGTAGTCTTCCCTCCAGTGAAAGGAGGGGTGGAACCGGAATCTACACAGGCATCATACCCATCTTTGTCCACATCAACTACATTGTGAATTGTATCATAGTTGAATACTGCAACAAAAAACAGAATCACAAACTTTATTCAGTAACGATCGAACAGAAAAATTGAGAGGGGGTTTAAAAGCAATTTTACAAGAAAAACTCGAAGCTAATTCAGAGTTTGAATCACATGTTATACTTTTGTGCAACACTTTCCCTTATAGTTTTGTTTTTTTTCAATCTTTCAAACACGTCCTCCATTAGCAAATCATTTTCGAACATCATCAAATACTGTATCCAATTCAAAAAATTGATATTTTTGCTTCTAACAAACATTTGGAAATGTGGAAACCCAACTTACTCAAATTGTCACCAACTACAAAAGTTTTATCAGCAGCCCATTCTGTGTAGTTTAGCAATATTTCCGTCCAGCCATTTCTATCTCCGACAACATAATCAGTTGCATGAACTGCAGAGATGCAATAAAGAAATAAAACAAGTAATTCAGCCTTGCCCATTTCCAATTTGATAGTTGGACAACTTTTTTCTCAAACAATTATATGAATTCAACAATGTAACATGTACAATGTGAGTGGATGTTATATCGCATCCTATATATATATAAAAAGTCAACGAATATATACATTGTTATTATATAATGCATCATGCTAGCACGTAATAATAACCTTTAAATAGTTGTTTGATATAAATATGGTGCAATATATATTCACGTATTTCGAACTATAGATAATGAAAGCATATAGAATAGGGTTAAATGGTAATAAAAGAAACGCCGATAATTATCGATTTAATCCCAGATAAAATTACACTTAGTTATTACATTATTGCATGTTATTAGTTCATGCAAAAAGTAGCACAAGTTTATATTGTACTGTAATATACTCCAAAACTTTTAGTGACCCCAAAACTAAAGTATAACTTTGCTTCATTATTTAGACCAAATTTGTAATTAACTCAAAGAGTACTTCCATGTGCATGTTTTATACCAGACATTAGTGTTTGTTTTGGAATACTCGCATCTACAAGATCCGCAAAAAAATGTTCCTCAACAAAAACGAGTTATATTCCTATAGAAAGTTATGGTCCTTCTAAGATTTGTTTATCTAAAATTTCTCTAAAGTACTATCATGTTATTTATACAAAAGCTAGGAATTAAATTAGGTAAAATCTTAAGAGAACCGAAACCAATCCGCGTTCAATTCTTACCATAAAAAAACGAACACAAAAATTGCATATTCCATGTACGCGACCGTATAAGTCATACTATCGGCGAGGGCGAAACAAGTAGAATTTGTTGCCTTGGAAAGTTTTACAGTCGAAATAGGTACCACTGATAACAACGTGGGAGGATGCCTTCATATATACCTCCTAGAAATTTTTTTTATCAACATATTATTTATTAATTGATTTTCTTTGTGGTTATCTATAAGTTGTGTCTTTCATATATATAAATAGGAAATGGTTGTCATTCATTGACCTTGACTGTATCTACCTCAATATTATCATTGGTTGGTTAGGAGAATAATGAAAGTAGTTGGTACCCATAAATGTTTACATGAAATGAATAATAGAAGAAGACCGATAATTACTCATATAAAACTGGGGTCAATAATCTTTACGAATTAGTTCTCATATTTTTTGGGAAGGAAAAGTTAGAATATATTATATTCATCCGTCCCTAAAAGATTGTCACATTTTGACTTTTGGTGATCAACAAAATGCGATTTAAAACATAAATATTTATTATTCTGCATCCGAAAAGATTATAAAAAGAAATATATATTGAGACGAATCTAACAAGATTCCACAAGACTATATTATTTTTTATCATTTAATGAGCATTCATGATCAAGGTCACAGCTCACAGGACATCCGAGGTTGGCCAAAGCATCCGCGATACGGTTGCTTTATCTGAAAATATGGCTCAAGTTCGATCCATGCACGCCTAGATAGAAGCCATTTGCAGTCATAAACAAGAACATTTGAGTGATTACCAATTAAATTAGGGGAGTTCACAAGAGTAACAACAATCTTGCTTAGTCTTAAACTTTTAAACGACAATAACTTTTAAATGAAATATTGTAAAATTGTGGTCCTTTTGCTTAGTCCCTCGCGGTACAATCCTGTTGTTGTCTTTGTTATTCATGGTAACTCTATTTTTTTGCTCGAAAGTGTTATTCAGGATAACAAATGCAATGGATGACAAGAGATTGAATCAGATAGAGACTTGTCTCAACATTTTTCATAGGCCGTGTTCTCTATTCACTCCTCTGTCCTTTGCTTATATTAATCATGGTTTTAATATTACTTATATTATGAAAACTTTTAAAAAAATACATAAAATGCTTTCGATGGATGTTTTACTTTTTAATTTTATTTCTTGCCGATTCTATTTTGATAATTTCAAAAATTATGGCTTTTTCTATAACACCGATCATGAGAGCATGACACATCTCATCTCTTCATGTAAAAAACAATTACTTATGTGACACCGACCATGAGATCATTGCGCATCTCATCTGTTCATATAAAAAAAAGTTTTCCTTTCTCGATTTCTTTTTTTTTGTTTGACTCATTTAATGTCTTTGGGATTCTTTGTGACACCGATCAAAGGAATATTGTGCATTTCTTCTGCTCATGTCAAAAATAGATACCCGTATTCTTCCCTCTTGCTTCTTCTAATCTACCATCATCAATTTATTATGTATTTATATAAAACTTAGGCACAGCTTGTGTTAGCCATGAATTAATGTTTTCACTTAGTTGCCTTTGGAGTTGCAGGATTCAAATGACTTCTTTGACATTTGAAGGAGTTTCACAAGCAGTAGTCTTCATATTTTAATGTTGTAGTTGTTAATGTTATAGTTGTATGTCTTTACTTCATTTCATATTTATTATAAAAAGTATCCGTGTGTTAGAACTATCACCATCCATCTTTATTTGGAGATTTGAACTTCTAAATTTTTAGATTAAATATTATTGCCTAGCCTGAAGCAATTCTCAGTTGACATGTTATCGAGGTAATTGTCGAAATGATTCTAGTAAATGAGTCATAATTGTATTTTAATTTCTGTAAATGACGATGAAACACAATTGTCCATATAAGTGCGCAGCGGGTGCGAAAATAATCCCTATATTAACGATTCTGTTAATTGTTTAAAATTTAAAAAAAAAAACAAAAACAAATCAAAGATACATAGCCAAGATAAATAATTCAGGGACAAGTAGAAGATATAACTTTAGTTCAGGGGTAAATGGCCAAAAAGCCTAATAATAATAATAATATTATTATTATTATTAATATTATTATTATTTTTAATTTCCTTCTTCGTATTCTTATTCTTATTATTATTATTAAGATTACTATAATAGCCTAATGGAAAAGGCTCTTACTAGTGACCAGAAGGTCTTGGGTTCGATTCTCACCTCATTGCTAATTTACAAAAAGAAAAAAAATACTATAATAACTATTTTATTATTTACCTAGTATTACTATTGTTACTAAATCTCATCTCTACTATCACCAATTCACCACTATTATCACCACGAACTCAAGTTTCCTAATAAAAGTCGTTGTAGAAACAACTATTTGTTAAACTCATTAAGTACCTAAACTTAATTAAAATAGCACTTACTTTATTAAGTTTATTTGTTAATAAAGAAATTAAGTACCGAATAAAATCACACATGAATGAAATCTTTAACAAAATTTTAAGTCAAAATTTACCACTTAATTGTGTCCTTTTAACCAAATCAGAAGTTATAATTTGTAATTTTACAACTTTCTCCTTTCCTAATTTCTAAATTCATACATTCTTATTCAAATCAAGTTAAATCATTATCAAAAGTTAAATCATTATCATATTATCATTATATTATTATTTCTTTATCATTATTATTATTATTATTAATTTCCTTCTTCATATTCTTATTCTTATTATTATCAAGATTACTATAATAATTATTTTTATTATTTTACTAGTATTATTATTGTTCTCATTCTTATTCTTATTGATATTATTATTATTCATTATAATTATTATCACTATTTTTATTTTTATTGATATTTTGTTATTCTAACTATTATTCTTCTACTTGTTGTTATTAACATTATTACTAATATTATTATTATTTCTGCTAATATTATATTATTCTTATTTTGATTCTTATTATCATTATTATTATAATCATTATTTTAACTAGTATTATTCTTACTCTTACTATTATTATTTTAATTATTATTGTCATTATTATCATATTATTATCATTATTATTATTTTAATTATCATACTTTTGTCATTAATTAATATTGCTACTCTTATTATTATTATTAGTACTATTATTATGTTATTATTTTTATTTATTATTATCATTATTTTCATTGTAAGTATCACTATTTTTTATCATTATTAATATTTTATTATTCTCATTCTCATTATTATTATATTTATAATTCAATTAATAGTATCTTTCATTTTTTATTTTGTATAATATTATTTGTGATCCCAACATCACAATTCCATTTTTGTCTAAATTGAGTTATAAATGGGCTATTACTATTATTATTATATTTATAGTTCAATTAATAATATCTTTTATT
Source organism: Echium plantagineum (assembly GCA_003412495.2). Taxonomy (NCBI): domain Eukaryota; kingdom Viridiplantae; phylum Streptophyta; class Magnoliopsida; order Boraginales; family Boraginaceae; genus Echium; species Echium plantagineum. Next base: position 18,332,640 of record CM016563.1, on the reverse strand, counting down.
TTTTATTTTGTAAAACATTATTTGTTATATATAGTATCTATATATTTTCTTTGCACGGTTATCAAACACTTAATGTTCAGTCATTTATACTCAGATTTTAAAAATCAGATTTAACAAACATGCCTTCAGCATTATATACAAAGAAGAGGAAAGAGCTACTGTATTACATAGAGTTATTATGCAACCAATTTAGCCCAAAACTTAACTCTCCCAGACTGGCTCAATCGAAATTGAATAGACCAGAAACTTGCCTTGATACAAAATCAAAATCTAATGCCAACCCAAAATACGAAAACAAATTACTACTCGAACTCAAGAGACTGGGTACCCTACCAATTTACCCGATTGACCATCAAGTTGATACCCTAACCAAGAAATGTACTAGTTTAATTTTAGGCAGTTTTTCAAGCCAAATTCCGGATTACCTGGCTCGCGAATTCATCAACAATTTTATCTTAAGTTGGCAACATAGACGCTTTAATTTTTCATAATTATTGACTTAATGTAAATCAGCTAAGAGGCGAGTCACATAAAATCAGTTATAATTTATCCAAAATAAGTCTTTTCTGTTTGCTGACCATATCACACGTCTGCTTATACTACCAAAGCATAAAATCAGTTATAATTTGTCCAGAATAAGTCTTTTATCACATATTCAATGGTTGTGTTTCATCATTTATTCTCTCCTTTCTCTATTGCATCTTTGCAACTTGAGATGTACATAAATAGCAACTTTCTCCCTACTAGGAACTCCATAAAAATGGAATATCTTAAAGCCACAAACAAGTTGCAAAATGGTCGAAGTACAAATACGTACCTTTTCGAATTAAATTGTTAGTAATATACCTGCATTGCAAATTCCAAATATAGTTCCAGACTGGACTAACCAATTTCAGAAATATAATTTTGACTCCAACATCATTGTATTCAAATATGTACTTTCACCGTCCAAAATAGAAGTTCTTGACGTGTAGTATTCAATGGTATAAATCTTTTGACATAAAGCTCAAAGGAAGAGAATTATTGCCTCAAAAGTGAGTCGACTAAATATTAACAGAAAAAACATTTAATTGCAGTTGGGACTGGGATGGGCCGATGGGGGAATGATATTAACAGACTTGGTAATTCAGGCACCAACATGCAAATACATATCTCAACATGGAACATCTAGGTAAAATATGTGTCGACAGTATATGAGTCATGAGACCCCAATAACTCAGAAAAGGTAAAAGGAAAACACTACATTATACATGTCTTTCAACTATAGTTTTTTTTCTTCTAAGAAAAGGTGCAAGATAATACGATACTAAGCCGTTAAAATGGAAGTGGTATTCATCCAATACTAGAAAATAAATTGGAGTAGTATTTGGGGTGTCATATGATACTAAAAATAAATGGTAGTGGTATTGGAGATGTCATCAAATAGTAAGCAGTAAAATGGTAGCGGTATTGGAGATCTCATGACATCAGATGTCATTTTAAAATTTAGGTGCATCTGAACCAAGCTAAATTATAGCATCCAACATTAAGCAGGATTTTGTGGGCATAAATGTGTAACAAGAATATAAGACAAAAGCCGTAATTATAAGCCACTAGTCATCGAATAACAACATTCACGATACACATAAATGATAAAATAATCAAGTGTAATTCGAAAATAATGCGTTCAAATTAGAAAGAGAAGCACCTGCGGCCAAAGAGCATGACATACTATAAGGAAATTGTATTCATGAAAATATGTCATGTATTTTTTTTAAAGAATTTCTCATACCATTATCACTCGCCACTATGGAATTTGGATTGCACGTCTCTCATGAATCTGTACGATGCCCATGAATGAATTCAGGTACTTGAACCAGGCCCCAGTCACTTGATATTGAGGTACCTCATGCAGCCCAAGCCCCAGCCTAACAAACAGTCATCTCTATATACATACACAATTAAGTATTAATTTAAATAAATATTTTTATTACACTTACATATGATAATAAAGAATAATATAATGGATGTCTATATATTCAGGTTATATATAGACATAGGCAACACAACTTAGAACCAATTTTAACAAAAGAAAAGACAGATCAGGCAAAACAATATGAGGGAACAGGAGAAGGTCTATGCAAATAGTGATTTTTCGAGTGTGATGAACCTCATCAAGAAGGGGGTTGATTATCTTCCACAAGATTACATACTTCCTCCTTCACAACGTCCTAGTACCAGTTCTCATGAACATGCAACATCAAACTTGCCCATAATTGATCTATCATCTTTACAAAGTCCTTCTCTTCGATCTCAGACAATCAAGGAAGTGGGGTTAGCATGCAAAAACCTAGGTTTCTTCCAGGTATATTTTCATATTCTAGGACATATTTATCATGGCACAAGCTAAAAAGGTATGTTTTCATTATTGCAGTTTTTCCAAGAAAAAAATGACAGAGTAAATAAAACATAAATGGAAACAAAGAAAAGAAAAAATAGAAATAGCACAACATGTAGTGACCATCATATATATTAGCACACATTACATTTAAGAAAATATTTGATTTTTCACCAATGCAATCATTTGAGGAGATAATTACCAACTATGACTACTCCCATTTAGAGTTCTCTCATTTTCCAAATGAGTCGAAGAAATACTTGTAATATATTGCGTCTTAATTTTTTTACGTAAAACGTAGGAACTATATTAATAATTATTTTTATGTCATCTTTAACGTAAAACTACAACATGCATGGCCTCCTAAATCTCTATAACTAAGATTAAGTAAAATGTATATTATTTTACAGGTCATTAATCATGGGATTCCTATTTCTATGTCGAATGATGCTTTAGCTGCAGCATCTGAGTTTTTCGATTTGCCTAATGAAGAAAAGATGAACTTCGCGTCTCCTGATGTCCACCAGCCAGTTAGATTTGGGACCAGCCTAAATCAAGCTAATGATAAGATCTACTACTGGAGAGACTTCATAAAGCACTACTCTCATCCACTTTCGAAGTGGATCAACTTTTGGCCTTCAAATCCTCCCAGTTACAAGTAAGAACATTATTATTACTTCCGTAACCTCAGTTTGCATTGAATGTTTTCTACGTAGAAGTTCAAGTGGTGAGAAAGAACTACTATATTATTTTGCTTGCCCTTTTATGGTACCTTTGCTATATTTTTACTCTATAAGTATAATGCAGATAGGAGATATATGAGATAGACTCATGGAGCATTTCATTACTTCGACCTGTATCTAAATGCAACACCAAACGACATTAGTGCAATCCTAGAGGAAATTCGCACTATCAAAGCATTTGAGAAAATTAAGTTTCCATGCATGATTTAGCCCTTTGACAGCTTCAATTTTCTATTGTTATTACTTCTGGTGTCCAACAACAACAGTTATCATCTTAACCATGATTCACTATCAATAATTTTTGTCTTTCGTATTGTCACTATATGTCTTCCATAACCTTATACAAGATAACAGCACTACTTTTATGTAAGCATTGCAATCATAGCTAATCATATTAAGTCCAGACAAACATTAGATGATACACACTACAACAATGAAAGAGATTTCACTCATGATTGTATATAATGGCAGGAAAAAAATGGGATGCTATGCGGAGGCCATTCAGATGCTACATAAAGAACTAATACAAGTGGTTTTTGAGAGCTTGGGGCTGGATGTCGATTACCTACGCAATGAGGAGATCTCCCAAGTTTTCGCTGTAAATTGTTATCCAGCCTGCCCAGAACCAGATCTCTCTCTGGGTATGCCACCACATTCAGATTACGGGACATTGACAATTCTACTTCAAAATCACCAAGGGCTTGACATCATGGACCATTACAAGAACTGGCACTCAGTCCCGGTTATTGATGGAGCACTAGTAGTCCAACTGGGTGATCAATTAGAAGTAATCAGCAATGGTACTTATAAAAGCATAATTCATCGTGCAGTTCTTAATTCAAACACAAGGCGCATCTCAATTGCAAGTCTTCACAGTCTGGGTTTGGGAACAAAGGTCACACCTGCAATAGAGCTCGTTGATGAAAAAGAAGGTCCAGCTTATGAAGAAGCCAGCTTTAGTGAATTTCTTAATTTTATTTCTCATAATGACATCACGGAGAAAAGGTACATTGACACACTGAAAAAGGATCACTGAGTTGATATGATATGCAAGAAGAAGCACAACATAATAATATGAGCATGATAGTTTTATGTTCTTTTACTTTTATTTTCATCTTTTCTTTTATCTCATTTCTTGTGGTTCCTCTCTTACAATTGTGTTACCAATGAAGTTGTAATTTCCTATAGCAGCTAATCAAATATAATTAAAGTAAATCAAGCGTGATTGCCATCATGAATTTAACATTATTCAGACTCCGCATATCAGTGCTTTAGTATGTGCATTAACACACATCTCTCAGATAAAAAGTGCAAGTGAGTTTGATCAAGACATTCAGGAACCTTTAAGCATGTGAAGTTGTGAACAGGTATAATCCAACCTAAACTATATGCTTGATATGATTTCAAAGAGATTCGTAAAAACAATCACACTGGCTGATGGCTACATAAGATTTTTCAAAACACTTCTTCTTACTATAATATGTAATAGCAAAAAATGCCATAAATCTCACAAGATTTTAGACAAGAAGACTATGAATTTATTAAAGAAGTGACCAAGCATTATTTCTTTGATGAAACTAATATCCTCACAACGAGTTACTCTTGTTCCTCACGCCACAAAATTCTTGGGAGTGACAGATATCTGCAACTTAAACGAAAACTAAATTCTAGTAATATAAATCCATAGAACCTTGTTTGTAATGTATTAATGATTTGAGATAAATATCAAATAGAGATAAGATCATTTTACTTTGCACATAGCCTTCAAATTTGCATTGCATCTTTAGTTATCTCCTTTAAGTTTGGTAATACTCAGAAATCACCGTTCACTGTAATTAGTCATATTATGACAAAAATGGGAATAACTTAACAACAAAATGTTAACCTACTCTTTTGCTCTACAACACACCGCGACCTCAAAACTTGAAGGCTAATATTCAACATGAATCCAAGGTATTCATTCTAACACTAGCGATGGTTAAAACTCAAGGGCACATATTGAACGTGAATACAATAAATTCACTCTTACACCACCCAGCGGTTAAATTAATACATGGATCACATAATACTTTTTTACACTACCATCACATTAACTCCTGTTTTAATTTGGTATATTGATTCATCTTTGTTATTTAATCTCTATAGCATATTACGGTCAGGAACATTCAAAAAATATATTTTATCATCAATTTTTTCTCTGCAACGACATTAGGATCCAGAAAACTCAAAAGCTAATATTCAACAGGAATACATGAGATATATTCTTACCAAAATACATTTATCGCGCTATTTTGTTCGTAGAAAGTTATGGTCCTCCTAAGTTTTGTTCTTACACATTACAATCATAACAACTTTTGGTATAATTTGTTCATTTTGAACTCTAATTTCTATCGCATACCACGAGAAGACAACATTCAACCCAAAAGCTAATATTCAACAGAATTACACGAGATATATTCTTATCAAAATACATTTATCGTGCTATTTTGTTCTTACACATTACAATCACAACAACTTTTGGTATATTTTGGTCATTTTGAACTCTAATTTCTATCGCACACTACGAGAAGACAACATTCAACAATACTTCATACCATCGAACCCGATTGTTCCTGAAGATAAAACGCTATATTATAACAAAATCTATTTCATTATCCATTGTTGAATCAAAATACTATTGTAATTGGAATGGAGCTAGCAAATAACGTTGCTTTGAATTGAAATTGTTATGTGTATTTCAAAATTTTGAAAAATCAAATATCAAAATGAAAAACTAGATGATATTTTTTATGAAGCATTAAATGATGAATCACTTACGAATTAAATCAGCTATATCATCGATAAGCTCACGCGCTACTCAGTTTATTTCATTCTTGAAGCGATTGAGCTCACGCGCTCACGACAGTAGGTTTTGCTTTCGTCGGTGAATAATTATTGATGAAATGGAAGTTTGTGCAAGAAAGTGTTCCAAGTTTGACATATTTGGAAAATGATTGGGCCACAAATGAATTATGACAAATTTAGAGCAATTGCAAATAGGGGGGGGCATAATTGTAATTTCATTCCCGACAAGCACTGTTTGGGTGTGCATATAACAGATCAGCTTCAAGTGTTGAAAAAGTAACAAATTGTACCCAATAGTATTTTGGTTAATGGCTTTGAACATCACCAACTTCAAAAAAAATTCGACTTCACTTACTAGTGTTTAAGAGCCCCTATTTTGATCATTATGCTATTCAACTAAACTAGCAGGGTTATTTAGTCATTTCAATAATTAAACTTTCTTAATTAACCAAGTCATTTATCTTGTAACATTTTCCACTCTCTCTTATCACTAATTATATTTTTGCCCCAATTTCGTTTCTCCGAAATGTTAGTTTCCTTAACTCTCCACCATCACAACCATCGGTCCACCACCATTATTACAATTTCACCGCTCACTTTGAATTCCTAAGGAGTTATGTAAGGAAACACTCTTTGTGTATCTAAAATCGTAAGATTAGAAGCAACAAGAAACTCATCATTAGCTAAATTTTCATTTATGTTTTATTCACTTACTTCTAATGACTCCGCACTTACCAAATCCAAACTCAACCTACCATCAAAGAAGACCTCCTCTTGTCAATCAAAGGTTGTTGCAATGCTCTAATCATGTTCCCGTACCCAATAATCGTATTCAATACACCACCATTATAGGGCGATAGGAATTAGAGATAAATACCCTCTCGCCCCTTTCCTTGACAATATCTTCAATTAACACACAACTTAGTGGGAAGAAAAAATATATAAGGAAACTAGATCATCACAATCCCTTTTGAATATAAAATTCACGAACTTCAAATGCATAAGCCATAAAATATAATTCTTTCCTCCTGTCTAACAAAGGTAGATATTGAGAAGGCGATTGTTACTTCACTTGTAGGGATTAGTGGTAGTGGTGATGAGTTGATGAAATAACAATTTAGGATAATAGATTGGGGCAAGAATGTGATTGAGGGGAACATGGGGTGTTAAATGTTCCAAAGAAATGTTTTGAGTCATTAAAAAAATGTTAATATTGAAGTGACTAAATTACCCCCACTATTTTGGATGAGAGTACCAAAATTGGACTGTTTAAGCATATGACTATATGAGTGATCGAAATAGAGGGCTTTAAATATCAATTATCTAAATACATTTCTTCTAAAATATTAGTGATACCCAAATCCAGTAACCATATTAGTTTTGTAGCAAGTTACCTCTTCGATTCATTTATGACTCCTCTAAAAAGGAAAAATAGTTTAGATAAAAAAAATAAACTCCTCGTTGTCGGTTTTCAACCAATCCCTCTTAATTTTAGAAATTGCAAATATAAATGCTTGAACGGATTTTCGTGCATTTTTTTCACCTTGGTTTAACTCTTAATATCTTCTTAACACGCGTGTTTGTATGTATGTTGCACCCAAAAGAAAAATATAAATGAGTCTCAGCATACCATTACAAACTACTTTCTTCAAACTCTATCACAAATTTTTTCACATCCCAACTCAATCGAGCCTCTTCTCACTTTCAGTTGCACTTTTAGGATGGTCCTTTCCATTCTCGACTCTTCATTCCAAGTAATTAGAGCTCTCCAAAAATCCATTGGACGAGACATATTCTGTGGAATAACTCCATTCACGAAATTTTCCTCGGTGAAAACAATATTACCACTTTAATTGTGCATGAGATCCACTATTTATACACACATCAAAATAGTGTTTTTTATTTGTGAAATGATCATTTTACCCTCAACAAAATTTTTCAATTATTACACTTCTAACTAGGAGGACATAATAGTCATTCAATACTAAAAATGTTAGTATTTGGTGTGTGTATAACAATCAGACCGTGCATACATACAACAATCTTATTAAAAAAAAGTAGATACCATCCACTCACATTGTTCACCTATCATATGATACCACACTATTTTGATGAACATCCATAGAATGAAGATAATTACCTAATCTTATAGTTTTTGTAGAATATGAAAGATTTGGAGAAACGATAATTCTACAACATACAAAACATATACCAAATCAAATGACAATGTATACCAATTTTCTACATTATATGAAATTAGTTTCTAAGATGAACCATCAATAATAAGAAATTAATACTAGAACTAAGAATGATTTCATATGTTATAAAATCATATCATAACTACTTCATAAACACTAATATACAAACAAAGGTAAAATTATGTGGGCTATTAAGAAATTTGTTCAAATTTTGAATATCAAAACAAACTTGACATTTTTAACAAAGAACATAAGTTTTATTAAATGATGCATTGTACTTAAACAAAGATAATAATCCTTTTCTCCTATTGAAAAATACTAGAAACATCATCAAAAATAAAAATTCTAAACCATTAGAAATAGTTTCACTTCATCATCATCTTTATAGATAAACACAACTTGGTAATGATAATTGTTCAAATGTTAATTATATAACTCCATACACAATCATTTTGAATATTTGAGTTGATACACAATAACATTTATCCTCATGAAGGGAATTAAATTAGAAATAATACAATGCATATATATCAATCAATAATTAATATTAAATGTATATGTATCTACTAGAAACAATAACATATATTTTAAAAAAGATGGAAAACATACCATAATTGTGAAAGGGATTAGTTATCATACACTTTTTTAATAATACTAATGAAATGATTATTTCAATATAAAAATGCAGAGATAATAGACTTATTAGTTTTGTAATTGAGCGAATTGTTGAAAATATTTGCATATCTATCTTCTTTTCCTCAAGGTTGATCATCTCGTAGCTTGCATTGCATGAACTTTTAAGATGATTTTTGCTTTTTCTTTTTGCTTTTTTTTTTTCTTATTGGCATTATTGCCACATGAGTAGAGTATGACAAGCAATATATAGCTTGCATGATCTTGTCTTATTTACAGCTAGACAATTGCTACTCTTCTAATCTATATATAGGTATATTAAAATAAATACTTTATGTGTTAATATATATTTTATTAGTAAATATTATATATATATATATATATATATTTAGTGTTACCGTATATATATGATGATATCATACTCTTAGAAAAGAGTTACAATATATATGATATCATACTTTTAGAAAAGAGTTACAATTATTTTACTATACATCATACAAGTTAAAGACTCATATTTTTATTTATTATTTTATAGGTCATAACATTTTGCATATAAAATATATTTTCAATGCTAATTAATTGATTTTAAAATCGCAAACTAACATATGTTTAAATAAATTATACTACATCCATCAAAATTAAACTGAGAGATATGAACATAATCATTTCACAATATATTTGATGTTATGTTGTAATTGTTTAAATTTTTTAATGCACATTTTTTGTATGTATGTAAATAATAAGTGTGTAGTGTGTAATTAAAATATATTTTAATAAAAAGCTTAATAACATATTATTTCAAAAGTAAGTTATATGGATGACATATTATTTTGTGTTAAAAACATTACTATCTAGGAAATTATTTAAGATATAGAATACAGAAAGAAATATTTTGTTTGCCAAAGAACAATTTATTCAAAGAAATTTACTCAATGAATTTATAAGTTTAAAAAGTTAATTTTATTTCATAATTTGGTTTATAGAAAATAAGACGTCTCTAATATTTTTTGAATGATACAAAACAATAATTGTATTATCACACCTGAAAAGTAAATTTTCAAGTATTATATCATTTTTACAGAAAAATGATTGAACTAGATAGTGAATCATGAAAATTTATTTAGTGAGTTCAAGACCTTTTGATGATCACTGGCAAAAGCAATTTTTATTAGGCTATATTCAATTAACTTTTTATTAAAAGTATAAAATCGTCACACTAACAACTCTATACATCGGTGATTTGATATTTGAGTAAATAGTGTTGATGGAACCAATAATGAATCTTGTGAATCAACAAAGTTATATTTGTATCTTAACCAATATTGGTTAATTTTTATGTTAATTAAAGGGAAGTTAGCATGGAGAGCAAATTGCTGAAATGGTCCTCGATAGTATGATCGAGTTGCACTTTGGTCCCCAATAGTTACACGGTTGCACGTTAGTCCCCGAAAGTGACCAAAAAGTTGCACTTTAGTCCCTACGTGAACTTTTCCGCTAATATTTCAGGTTTAGGCGTTAAAACTAGGGTAAAAATGTAATTTTTAATACATAAAGTTGATTTTTTGCCCCAATTGGTGCTAAAATGAAACTCCACAACACAAATTAGGGTGAAGAAAAAAGGGAATTTTGGCGGGACCAATTGGGGCAAAAAAAATCAACTTTAAATCTTTAAAATTATATTTTGACCCCAATTTTAACTCCTAAACATGAAATAAATGTTAACGTAAAACTTCACGTGGAGACTAAAGTGCAACTTTTTGGCCACTTTCGGTGACTAACGTGAAACCGTGTAACTATTGGGGACCAAAGTGCAACTCGGTCATACTATCGGGGACCATTTCAGCAATTTGCTCTTAGCATGCATATCAAAATTATTAAGAATCGTTATAAGATTAAAAAATAAAAGAAATTCAATCAAATAATTTAAATTTAGTAAAATAAATATGAAACTAATTAAAGCAGAATAATTAATGCACTCTGTGACATCATATCCAAAACAGGGAATCTAAGGCTGTTAATATGAGGTTTCAAAAAACTAACATGTAAATAACACATATACACTTGCACGAAACAATTGAATGCATGTGAATTGTGATGATATGACGTCAAAGTTAATTGAAACAAACATTGTATCTCTAACGACGAGAGCATATGGGTATTGTTGAAGTCGTTAGTTGATGAATTTGTTGAAGTAGCACACTTGCATTTTTTACGCAAATCATCAAGAACCTTAATATAGATATTCATCAACTGGATAAATATAGCATATTCATGCACGACTTTTGTCGTTTACTACTGCAACCATTTGAGGAACAATTCAATGCTTAATGTGAATATGACGACATAATTATGTGCAACTTGCCATAATATACAAACATGATTCTCTAACCACTAGCCACCCATGGTTTTGTTTTTCTGTTTTATATATATAAATTAGCGGTAAAAATTAAAAATAGCAAATGCACAATGATTAACTAAACTTATAATCATCGAACAAGAGAAAATCTGTATAAGTCTATCTGCCACTGGTCGGATACCACTAAACTAATAATCATCAGCATAATTTTATTAATTATGACAATGATTAATATTTCCATTCTACCTTCATTCAACAGTGACTTTAAATTAATATCATGATTATTTATTATATATTCCATTCTTAAGAATATTGGTGTTCTCGCTAGACTTAATAGTTGCAAGAAAATTCTAAGCTCATTTCAATTATCCAAATACCTACCTATCTATATTTTCGTTTTGAAACGTCCGTTAAGAAGACAAATAAAATATATATAGATAGATGCCATTTTTTTTCAAAACTCAAAAATAGAAAACAATGTGTATGTAAATATGTTACATGATTAGATATAAAATCTATATCACTTTTTAATCTATATCAAAATGTAAATATGTTAGCGTGTTTATGTGTTTTTAAGATCAGTTTGCCCACCACCAACTAATCTAATTACAAAACTTCAATACACAAATACTACATATTTAATATAAATAATAAGAAATATCACTACATTAAGTAATTTCAATACTTACACGATTAGATGAAGTCAATATTACTTTTTAATCTAATTCGTTAATCTTATCTATAATCTATATGTATAAACTATAATCTATCATTTATCTATATCTGTATCCTTTATATCTATATAACGTCTAAAATTGTGAATGCGATAGTGTTGCTTGCTTCCGTTTTGAGTCAAGACTGTAATGCCCTCCACTAACTCTTTTAATTATTACATGTTATGAATGTACCAATAGTTTTTAGTTAATCTGAAATTAAATTCAATATAAATTAAGATATATTTTTTTATAAAATTATATGGTACATTATTGGGCAATTAATATATATCACGCTTTAAAAACATATCAAAAACTCATTTTCTATTTGCGGCATGTTTTACAACTTTTTATTGATTAAGATTTAGTGACTTAATGGTTTTTATTCAACAATGAATGAAAATATTTGTTGAATCAATATCTTTAGGTATCATCATATTTTCAACCTCAATTACTTTATTAGTACTCTAAGGATTAAGGAAAATAAATAAGACGTAATGATGAGTATGTTCATATGGAAACTTCATTAATGTATTTTCTTTTATTGTTCATCGATTTTTGGTAAAAGAATATGCTATTTGGTTATCCGTATTTATGGACAATTATCAAATTAATATTTACAAATATTTGGAGAGACTTAGAACTCGATATTTCCCTTCTATAAATTGATGTCATAGTATGGTGTATTGTTCTTCATCAATTACACACTAAACATAACAAGATGTCTACCACATTATGGCTTTTATCTTTGATGGTAATGGTGGCTATTACCACCCAATCAATTGCTGAAGAAAGCAATGATAACATGGACTTCTTAAATGAAAATGATGTTCAAGATGTGAGTTTGGATGGAGACGAGCAATCAATTTCAATCGACCACCATCACAAACATAAACACCACCATTGCCACCGTCATAAGCATGCGAAGGCACCTGGTTATGCACCATACATAGATGCACTAGATGATTTATCAAATGAAGTTGAAGAAGTAAATTTGGATGGAGACGAACAATCAATTTCAATCAACCACCACCACAAGGATAAACGCCACCACCACAAACATAAACACCATTGCCACCATGCGAAAGCACCTGCTCAAGCACCTGCTCAAGCACCGAAAGCAGATTCACTAGAGGATTTATCAGATGATGTCAAAAATGTGAATATGGATGGAGACGAGCAATCAATTTCAAGTCGATTCTACATGATGTAGATTATATTTTCAAATTTAATTTCAATTTCAATTCATAAGTTGTCTGTAACAACTTCATGTAAGAGATATGAATCATATAAAATCGGAGGAAAGTAGTTCCCGACTATTTCCCTAATAATATTCATATATTTTGTTTCAATAAAATGAATAAATTAGCAAAGTGATGTTCAAAGAGTGCATGTCGCTAATTTATCGCTAAAATGAGTTAATTGAATAGCCTAGTGAAAAAGGCTCTTGCTAGTCACCAGAAGGTCTTGAGTTCGAAACTCACATCTATTACTAATTTACAAAAAAAAAGAAAAAAAAAAGAATGCATGTCGACCTTTCATCTAACATGATGTAACTTAAATCTTTTAAATTAATTATTATTTATATTTCATATTGGTTGAAATATGTAGTACTCCCTCCGTCCCTAAAAGATTGTCACATTTTGACTTTTGTGGTCAATTACAATAAAATTTGATCACGAATTCTCACTAAACGAAAAGAAATAATATAGTCTTGTGGACCTCGTTAGATTCGTCTCAATATATATTTTTGAAATATCAACTTATTATAATTTTTTTTACATTTAGAATAATAGATATTTATATTTTAAATCGTGTTTTATTGACCACAAAAAGTCAAATGTGACAATCATTTAGGGACGGAGGGAGTAATATTTTGTAGTTCAAAACAATCAGTCAAGGGTAAAGTTGGTTTCCCAAAAAATGAAGAGACATATTGCTTATTAACACTTTTAGAAGTTACCAGTATTAGCTGGATTCGTAAGTGTTTAATTTTGGAGCATATAACTCTTTTTTTAAGTGAATCTAAACTAATATTTGATTTGTTAAATACTATTAATGAGTGTTAAACTAATATTTGGTTTGTTAAATACTAGTAATTTCAATAGTTATATTTAATATAAATAAGAAATATCACCACACTAAGTAATTTCAATAGTAATAGTCATACTACAAAAATAATCAATTAAAAGGAATCCATACTATATTGTGAGAAGGATTTTCTTTGGTGGAACCTAAATGCTCAAATCGGGATGTCACGTGATAGTTGTAATTTTCAAGTATAAAGTTCACAATGTTTCAACTGAAACTTTAAATTAACTTTTCATAATATATTCACATCCTTAGACCAAATCACAATATTTTTATTTTGAAGCTCAAAATGTACAAAATTGATGGTTCGTTGTAAATAGACAAACAACATTTCAAACACAACCCTTTAGTAACTTTATATAAAAAAAATAATTATCATGTTATCCATTATATATAACATATATGTTTAATCATATTTTCTTATTAACAAGTATTTAATTTTATAAAGTAATAATTATCCAATATTATTTTTAATTATATGTATTTATTTATTTAGACATATTTTTATAAATAAATATTTATTTTATATAATAATTGTCCAATATTTAAAAAGAAGAATTATTTATATGCAATCGTCTTTTTACTTTTTCTTCTTCCAACAATGTATCGTTTCAACTATATCTCAAACCAAATCATAAACCCTAACTCTCATTTTTACTCTCCGCACAGCCCCCTCCCCCTCTCTCATTTTGAGTTTTTCACTGTAGTGAATGAGCAACCCCCCTCCCCCTCCCCCTCCCCCCCCCCCCCCCCCCCCCCTCCTTTCATTTCCACTGTGGTGAATGGGCAGCCCCCCTCCCTTTCAAACTTCCAATTCTAACTCCATTCATAGATTTCCAAAGAACATTATGATAAAATATATGAGATGAATTTATAATTGTTCTTATATCTCATTTTTTAACTCTATATGAAAATATATCACTTCAAATTTCTCATTTTTTACAAATTTGTTTTATATAAAATATTAACTCACAGACATTGACTGTGCATCCCGTCACTAGTATTCTTTAATACATGAGAAAGTGTAGTTTTGACAAATATCTCAAGTTAGTCATAATGTTGCAACGCTTGGTACCACAATGAAAGCATTTTCATGTATATGAAACCAAAACCAACTGAAGTAAACAAAGCAACCTTATCTTTCTTCACCTTTATAACAAGACTCCTTTAGCACGTAATTTTCCCTTGATCATCCAAAGGCTATGGCTGTTGGTTATTGCATCACCTCTACCATGATCAGCACGTACATACAAGAGGATTGATGTAAGCAACATCCTTCAGCACGGACAAGCGGATTGATGTAAGCAACTACGTTTCTTATATTAACAACGCCTCTATTGCAGCATACTTAGAGCAACATGATCAATATATTAGTCGCCTTAAAAGAAGAGATACAATGTAATATCACCATATTCAATAACATCAGTATTCATTCATCAATATTTTGTATATGCCTATACTTCGTAAATCTTCCATCTTGTGTCGTTCCACTTTTGGAAGGGGGCTCAGTTTCTCAGACTCATAATTTGTAATCACTTCTTCTAAGGCGAAGCGCATGGACACAGAATCTCAAAAACCTGGCAAAACCGAAAGGTCGGCTATTCCCTTTGGCAGATCTGCAACATTCCGCAATAGAGCAAGCCGATTTTGTCTAATTTTTTCATCCTCCTGCAAACATAGCCTTGCTCAATCAGGATATATATATATATTATATATATAGTGGTGAAACTGAACCTGACATCGAGTTTATCAAGCTTGTATGATTTAGGATTTGACTGGCATTTATTAAGTAACTAATAAACAAAACTAGATTATCCGATTTTCTGATCTTGTTAACCTTAATTCGCGTTTTATCTACAACTTTAATAGCTTAACAGCCTCCAAATGGATAGCATATATACTAGGATAATACGGCAAAACAAGGATCTTCTGGATCGTGCACATATATCACCAGTCTCAGGCAAAAACTCATGATCCTCTAAAAATAATGAGATGTAGATTGTAGACGGGTATATATTGTGTAAATATAAGACATGGGATAGGATAAACGTACCACCATAACAAAGACATTATTAAAGAAGTCTTCCAGTGGCTGCAGGAGTTGAGAGGATATTTCGACAAAATCATCCACTTCCATATCTGCATGGAGGATAATTTATATGCGGGAGTTCAAGAAAACATATAAAAAATACGAAGAGGCTGCAGTTTTTATGAAGAGAAAAGTAACACATAGTACCAGGATGAATTCTATTTCTCAACAGTAAGAAGGTGCTCCACAAATTCCTCTCTTCAGCTGTTTGGAAAATAGCTTCCTCCACCTATACATGATATATGCAGACACCATGATGAAATTGAATGTTAGATACTGATAAAAATCAAAGATTAAGAGAATATGAACTCGTTTCAAAATCCTATGGAGTTGGATATTATACTATCTGATTCTTGAGTATAATGGAATAACCAAAATGGTTGCTACACTGCCTAGGCTTCTTAGCTATCATTAAGTAGTAGGTATTTTTTTGCACTTCATCTTAAGTTGATCAGGGAACGGTCTTTCTGGCATACAGGGGTAAACTATCCGACCCCTTAACTCGCTTAGCCTGGAGCCTCTTTAGAGGCATTGAGGCATTTTATTCGTTCTATCATTGTCTTTGGGGACAATAAGCTAACAATATTAACAAAATATATCAAACTACTCATTGTGATGGAAATTAATTTATCTATTTTCTACTTTAAAAATGACAAAATCTCAACCCCAATGGCAACTGGCAACAAGAGCTAGAACTCTCATCAATGACTACTGAATGAACTACTTCAGTTGTGTAAAACTTAGCCCTCTAAGCCTAATCAGATCATTTGTCTTTTTCTAAAAGAAGCATCTCTCATAATTTTTTTTCAATTCAACCATTAGCAGTCATGGCGCATGCAAGTACAACTTACGTAGACATAATAAATGTCATCTCATTGGGAACATGTAAGTAACTAAATTCTTCAAATATTGTAATAATAATATTTGTTGCAAAATGGATATCTAAATGAAGTAGAATACTGTGGATCAAATCAAGAAACATACTACTGTGTCAACGTTCATATCCTTCCCTCGCACAATTCTAGTTGGACGAGAGTAAGCCTCGACGATTTTAGGTAGAAGCTCACCTTTGGACAAGACCTCCATCTGCAAAAAGTATTTCAGTGATAACAAAAGCTGTAAAGCATATATATTGCTGGAAAGCCTATTGCTTGAAAGCCTGAGATAGTATTACTACACGTGTTACTGGTAAGCTAGTAACTTAGTACTAAAATAGTACCAAGATAATCATTTTCCTTCACATATTTATTCTATGCCAGTAACATCACACAAATGAAGCAAGCATGTTGATAAAAGTCATGAAGCTTTATCTAAAAAGGGAAAGAAAGAACAGTATACTACACAACAAATGGCTGGAAAATTAGTTTGACATGTGAAGCAGTTGAAGAGCCTATCTCAACCAGATATATTCTAGTTCTTGGAGAAGAGTCAAATGCTACATCCCCCTAAATCATTTATTATGCCATAAGATAATAAGGTAGAAAGATCCATTCCATGGCACTTCACGTGAACATGTTCACCAACAGAGTATGAGATGCTGCTAAATTGAGACCTGCAACAGCTATAATAAGGTTGACAGCCTGATCTTTCAATCACAGCATCTAAATAGTTTCAACACCTCGGATGCATTTAACATCTCAGGTACATGGGAAGTTAACCATTTGAGAAAAACAGAGTATATTGGTGGATGTTATGGTGACACTTCGTATTGCAACTAGTTGGCAGGATTAATAATTGAGAAAGTACAGTGTGGCATCAAATGCAGGGCTAATACCTTCCAAAGACGAGTTTGTTGGGTTGCTTTAGGTAGCATGGGTTTATGCTATTGGAAGGAAATATATAGAAAGATGCTTCAGTTATCGTTTGAGATTAGCACCTCTTATATTTCATTATGTTGAGAAATTGTTTGACGCAGAATATCACGAGCAGTCATAGGAATTGAGAATTTTGTTTAACATGGGGCTCTGATCTAAAAGTCCTTAGAAGCTAGAAATTTGTAAGCGGGGGTATGACCCTGTGGACTTGTGTACAGTTTTAACACATTATACTTTGCATTGCCTTCTCAAGTCTTGTCAGTTCAGGTGAAACTCTTTCAAATCTTACCTTCACGTTCACATATTCTCAAGATGTAATGGGCCAACTGACTATATCCAAATGAAGTCAAAAGTAGGAGGGATATAAGTAAATACTAAGGTAGAATCGATATGTTAAGAAATAAAATTGGAGAAAAATTATCCTTCCGCACACTTTGCGAATAGCGATACACACATCCACATGAATTTTAAAAACAACTTACTACATTAGATTAAATTTGCATGTTCACTTGATTTTCTACCTGAATGCTCGCTTTATATAATAAAACTTACTTTTTGTGCTGATGTGGAAGCTAAATAAGGGAAGTTTGCACGCTCAGCAAGAACAGAACGGACTACTTCAGGATTTATCCCCTGATCAACCTGTCAACCATTGCAGCTAGTATCAACAAATAATAGAGACAGAATAAATTTAAAAGAAGCTCTACAACAGGGGGAGGGACAATCAAAATTGCCAGCATAAAATGCACTTAGTAATACATTCAAGTCAAAGGATATAAGGATCTAGATGTAGGGGTATTATGGATCCTATTAATAACAAGTAGAAGCCCTTTCAATGGTGTTCCATGAAAATCAATGGTCCCATCTCATATTTCAATGACAAAATTATGTAGTATTTACATAGTAATTACTAGATAGATTAAAAGAACTTTAACGTGAAAAAGCTACAACCACTGGTCTTGATAACAAAGATTATTGCAAGTTAGGAGGGGCTAGTTGAAGGATCCTACTATTACCCCTGATTGAAGAGGATTTCCAATCCAAGAATAAAATCTTTTTAAATTTAAACTTCAAAAGTCAGACCGATAAACATCCACTTATAGACACATACCAGGAACTGCTCCAATCTCCGGATGACAAATTGATGTACCTACAACAGGAAAAATAATCAATTGGCCGTCCAAAGAAAGTGTTAATTTGCTAAAAGGGGTCGATGATTTCACAAAATACAACTAAATATAAACCCAGATGGTATTTCAGTATTTCCCAACAGTCTAAGAACTAAACAATGTTATTCTAGCTCAACGGATAGTAGACCATGAATATCAAAGATGCCGCACTTACATCATTTATTGTTCCAGCCTCTACATTTATTGGTTGGATAGCTGCAGCAAGCCCTAGAGCATGTCTTAGATCCAAGTTTTTATTGTTGTCTACTAAAATTTGTACCTACAAAAAACAAATTTGCATTACTTCTGAATCAGCAAGAAACACTGAAAACTTTTTCACCTTAATGACATACAAGAGCATAGGAAATCCTCCGCAGGCCAAATGGGTCATTTGAAGAGGTTGGCTGACACCCAGCAGCAAATAGACCAACTAAGCTATCCAGTCTGAACGGAAGACAGCATGGAAGTAGAGTTTAGCATAATATAGTAGATATATACGTACCACAAGGGGAAAGGATCGTATTATAACATCTGAATCTATGTTTGCATTAAATTGTTAGTTGGCTATACTGTGGTTTTCATGCAGAAATTATTATTGGTGAAGCTGACATCACATTATCTACATGCTGTAATTAGAGAAACGTTTACACGAATTTCAATATTTTTATATGCATAAATGACACAAGTACATAAATATGATACTTGGATATCATCAGCACGCTTAAATACTTTTCCCTCACCTTTTGATAACATTATGCATACAACTAATAATATATGCATTAGCTATCTCTACATAGAGCTGAAGTCTCACCTATCAGCAACAGCCAATGCTATACCAGGGTCACTTTTTGGGACAATATCCCCAGAAAATCGAGGAAGGGTGATCTCAAAAAGTGCCTCTGCAATCTGCCATTGGCAACTAATATCTTTTAACAAAGTGAGAACAGGTACATAAATAGCATGCACAAGAAAGGCCTTTTGACTATAGTTACCTCTTTCGGATAGCCATCTCTTAGAGCATAATGGCGAGCCATTACTCCGGAGAGTGAAGTGAATTCCGAAACAACTGTTGTTGCAAGGTCAGACATAGCCAAAGATGCAGCATCACGGATAAGTTGGAGTAAGTTGTTACTTAACCCTAAACATAAGGCAACTTCAGATACTATATGTTCAACGCGCATCATTTTGTCAAACATTGTCCCAAGCTTCTCCTGTAGATATGAGGTAACATTACCACATGCAGAAGAATGTACTTGGAAATCTTTTCAGTTAAGTGATAGTGACAAAGATATACTTGATAGTTCTATTGACATCACCAATTTGATATAAACATCTTCCCCTGAGTTTCACGTGTATCTTAAATAATATAAGCAACGTCAACTCTTTGAGAAAGAGAGCATAATGAGGAATTCTCTTAGTTAATCTAGTAAAAACAACTATAACTAGAAAACTTCACACCAGGAAGCGGATTTGCATGCTTACATGAAAGAGAATCCCTTTGAGTTGAGTTCGGAAGTCAGAATATTTCTTCTTTGTGTCTGTCTCATAGAAAAACTTTGCATCTTCAAACCTTGCCCTGCATTACAATAGGATTAATTCCCTTATTATATATGAAATATGCAAGATTCAGCAAGAAGTTTGGACCAAATAGAAGAGAAAACTAAACTAGTGTTTTCTTTAGAGTTCGGACTAACTTTTGGAGACTAAGCATCTTAAATTAAATTTTATGGAAGCAATTCTAGTAACGGTAAGCCAGGAAGTCAAACTCATAATCATTTACATTGGTTAAATTCTTGTTCTAGTTATCCATGCTGTTTGCAAGAAGATGTAGCAGTAGGACACAAATTAAGCATTGCAACCCTGTGGCTGTACTCTTTCAGAAAGAATATATCCAAATACAATGCTTCTTCACACAACTAATTCTGTGTTGAAAAGTTCCAAGATGGATATTGTGCTGTGACAAATGCACTTGTAACGCTAATCAGAGACAACTAAGGGGAGCAAGTCAAATGGACAAGTAAAAGACATAGGGAAACCTAAGTACAGCTTCATTTCCTTCCCTTACTACTGTCTCATCAATTGCTCCATTTGCAACCTGATAGGAGAAAACAGGAACATAATCATTTATGGTGATAAACTTCAATGTTAGAGGCAAATCTAAATCACAAGTGCAGCCTCAGGCATGTCTCACAGCTATGAAATTAGGCAACAGATTCCCGTCTTCACCAGTCAACGCAAAATACTTTTGATGCTTTTGCATAACCTGCATCAGTTGGTAAGACTCGATAGAGATCAAAATTAACATGTAAAGTATTAGAAAGTAATTTTTCTGGACATTTTCAATTAAAACAATAGAATAATTAGACATAAAAATGGAGACCACATGCACGTCCAATAAAAGAGGTCAAACTTTAATGCTTCCTATTTTGCACCCACTACTTCCTTTAGAGGTTTCCCTTCAGAAGATAACCTGGTACAAAGATTGACGGATAACACAACCACACCGTCAACTTTGATGGAGACATCAAGGTCATGGAACATCATTGACAGAGCAGTCTCATGTCCTCTACTATTTTTTCAAGATGGCATCCAAGACATGAAATAGAAGCCTTGGCTAAGCAGTAAGAGTTGTTGGCTAAGCATTTAGCAATATAAAGTCTAGAAATAGAATCTCGTGATATCTATGCATATTAAAATAAAAGTAAGAAGAAATCCTGGTGTTTAAGAACTTTTGTACTTCAGAAAATGTGAGTTTTTCAAAATTTGCATGCTATGTAAGCAAAGGGTTTGAGGACAAAAAGGTCAAATAATAAAGCATTTATTAACTAATAATATTACCATTATCAATAGATCCTTTGGAAGGTCTAAGAAGGACTTGCTGAAGTTCCCAAGAACAGGGACAGGTGCCTCAACAAGATTTACAACCTACCCAGAATGAAGATGTGTCAGAGAATACATTTAAATGGCCATGCAACACAGAAAGATCTACCTCATCCAGTAAGCTTTGTTGCATTACAATACAGCCATTAACACTTCTTGCCAAAACATTAGAGGCCTCCAGTATTCTCTCCTTGCGTAGCTGAAAATAGAAAAATAGTATACATGTCTTCAATTTGACTAAACCTAAAGCAGACAATGGAAGAAATTTTCAAGAAAAATCACCTCAATATCAGCAGTGATTCCAGCATGTTGAATAATATGCATGTAAGATTCAGCACTTGCAACCTTAGGAAACACGTGGTATTGTATAAGTAAGAAATATCATCACAATGATATTAAAAATTATTAATCATGTTTCTTGTATTCATACTGACGAGTATATGCTTTACATTTTATTCACAAATACATATAAAAGACACCAGCGGACTGAGAAAGCTCAGCATATGGCACAATATATTTCCAGAATGAAGTTGAAGTGCTGTGACAATTGTAACTAAACCAAATCATTCATATTTTGGCTAAATATTACTACGAACTAAATGTCGGTGAAACATGGATAATCTAGGAAACCATTAATATACCTCAACTGTAGCATCATGAGTACTCCGCAGACCATGTGTAATGTTCCCACTGCAACATGATTGGGAGAACATATGAGTTGACAAACAATGCTAAACATATAATATTCTATCAAAATCCTCTGAAATTTATGACCACCTATGTTACATTTATTATACATCTAAAGTGCACATGTTGTATGGATACATGACTGCACCAATATTAAGATGGTATTGCTGACATAGAAACACATTTTTTCCTAATTAATAAGACTCCACCAGAATTGAAAGAAGTCGCTTACAGTACTGGAATGCAGAGAAGTTTCTCATTTCTTATATTTAACACCTCAACATTATCAAACTAATTGCTTTCAAGAATCTTTCACAATTTAAAGGAAAGTGTAGATTCAGCTAAATCCACTTATTCAAGGAGCAGAGAATAAGTAACAATTCTTTTGCAGTGTTACAAAAGTTATAGGGACTCGCCTTTGGATCCCACAAAATATGAAAGGAACAACTACATCTCCATGAAGGGCTAATATCCAGCGAATAGGCCTGCTGAACATTACCTACGTGACAGCACATAGAGAAAACATAGCTTAATTATTTGTTTTAGAACTGCATGGTACAAGTATGAAGCACGAGTGCATGACCATGTCCGATGGTAAATTTAGAAAAACATATTCCAGGATCAGGATGAAAACTCTTCAGGTATCTATAATTTTACTTCATCATGGAGATCTTCCATTTGTATTTGCCTTTTTATGAAAAGAAAAAAATAGTGATACATAGTTAAAAATTAATATATACAAATCAATGATTTGTTATATTCTCTTATTTTAGAAGATACGAAATGCTATCATAAATTGTAACATATGCAATACTATCATAAATTGTGAAGAAGTCAGAAAAAAGTGTCCAGAAATCCAGAAGATGACCATTAGGAAATTAGCCCTCAAATGTTGGAGTTGCTGGCATGCAAAAATCCAAAAAAATCAGCTATAAACGTGAAGTGCACTGACAGTAGCACAAACCTCCGAGTTCCATCTCATTGATTTGGGGAAAGATAGTTTAGCAAGTACTCCGGGTAATTCTTCAGATAATACCTAAACATATGGTTGCAAAAAGAAACAAGAAGAGTTAACATTTGATGACGATAAGAAGCTAACCAAGGAGGTCTAGTAATACTTGCATAGATTCATTAGATTCTAATATGCATTGCATAAGCATTTTGTGATCATAACTATCTCGTTCAAGGTTGAAACAACACTAGTTACTTTTGTCCTGGTATTGCCTTTAATTTAGCAAGAGTTTATCTGGTCGTTTTCGTTATATATCAGAATAACCATGCTCTGAAGACCATAAAATGACACCAAAATCTGTTATTGGAGAATGGGAATATAAGAAACAAAACCAGTAAACACTACCTAATTCAAAAAAAAAAAAAAAGTACTCAAAAGAATTTACCTCCAAGGCATACCGAGCAGGTTCAGTGACGCGTGCATAAACATATTCTGTTTTCCCTGTATTATCAATTAACCTATTCTGTGAATCACTCTCACCAATACGTGTAAGACAATGGTTACTAAACAGAAATGACTGGAGTATTTACATACACATGTAGAGCTGGTAGAGGACTACTATCCACGTTGTCTTAAGAGTAAATATACTTTATGGATTACAGCTATCTACTTTAGAAAGCATTTGCATCTACCTTACCCAGGTTCAATTTCATTATTGAGAGATTTTCTTTCTAGTCTTATAATAAGAGTAGTTGTGAAAATGTCTAATTTCTTATGAAAAAACTTTCACTCTCCTTTCACAACAAATTACCAAGATGGTGAAGGTCCTATTATCTCCCTGCAACATCTGGAAATATAAAAACCAAAACATCTATTGTCTTTACATCCTACAATAAATTCTCCACATCATACTCAAATTCAAATGTCTCACTTAAAATCACTATGCAAACCAAGAATAGAAGTCTCCACGGAAGAAAGGAGAGAAACACTAATAGAAAGAGTAAATTAAATTTACCTTCTGTTCTTTTGTACAATGCGTCCAAAGCTACAGAATTCTTGCGGCAGAAACCTTCAGCAGCCTGGTAAAGAAAACCGCATTACTAAACAAACGTGTACGTAGTAAAAACTGAAGCAACGTTGCAGCAACACAATTATTACGACATGCCTATGCAGTTTCCTAGTCTTATCCGGAAATAAATAGTTTGATTTACCTTTGTAGGATTTCCATCTTGGTCAAATGCTTTAGATACTGGAGGACCTCGCGCCTCAACCTCATTCTCTGTTTGCTTGGCACCCAAATTTTGAACATGAAGCTAAAAAGCAAGAAAACATTGTACAAAAATGAATTTCCAAGAGAACATGACAGATACAATACTACCCATCTAACCAGACTAGGAAAACATAAAATGAGATGTCAGAAAATAGGAAATTCACCAAGAGATTTCACAAATCGCTACCTAAATTACAACAAACTTATTTGCAACTAATTATCACACAGCTGTAACTGATCAAGAATGAAATATTGTACTGTCAAACTCAATCGGTCAAGCATGACTAATGGAACCCATAAAAACTATAAGTTATAAGAAATGAAAGCATGTAAAATCTGTAGTGGTTCATAATACTAACTGACTAGATGCAATGTCAACATGGTTGCGAAAAGAAACGTGAGCAGTGTTGCATAATTAGCTGAGTGAAGAGCAATCTATATAGATCATACCACCAGTCTACGAGGTGTGCCATAAGTTTTCACTTCCTCATGACCCAACCTTTGCTTCTCTAGTAAGAGTACAACTGAATCTTTAAGCTGCAAAACATAATCAGAATCAGCAATTGTAATTTATGATAGGACTCGTTATTCCCTTTTTGAGGAAAAGGGTGGGAGGGGAGGTGCAGGGGGGGTCTACTCGACTTCCATAACAAGCAAAAAAATCTGAAGTGAGAATAATCTTTAACAAATAACTCGAGTAAGTCAATATGAAAATCTAGAATGAAAAATGAAGGATGAATATTATCAACATTGATAAGCAGGTAACAACACTTAGGTAAACTATTATGAGGAAGGAAAACATAGGATGTATCGCAGGAGAAGTATATACTTGATTGCATGCACTGATAACATCATTTGGTGGTAACTCTTCGGTCCCCATTTCAAGGATAAGAACTCGTGGATCAGATGCTACCTGGATGACAAGAAAATTGAAACTATATAAAACAAAATCTTGTCATTCCAGCCGAAGAAAAACTGATGTGTTCATTGATATCTATGCCTTTGGCCTTTTGTACAAGAACGGTTCAACCTTTATTCCCTTTCTAGTGGAAGTTATATTCGAACTAGTAAATCGAATGGTATATTAACTATCATTAATAAAAAGGACAGGACCCATGAACTATTTTATAACAGCTACCTTTCTTACTGCTGCCTCAAGAGCTTCTCTCGGGAGGACGAGGTGACAATTTTGTGAAGATATACCCAAGGGATGGCCAAGTGACTCCCTTGTCTTTAACCACAATTGGGCACACTGACGAGCAAGACTGAAAAATATTGAGAAAAAGCAGAAACTGGGATTTACAACATCTAATATTATATTACAGAAATGGCTATACTGTTTTAAGAGTCTAATTACCATAACGAAGTTCCAGAACAGAAACTGAGGCTTAATTAGGAGTCCCACCATTTTCCCCAAAAAGGTGAAAACAGGCTTATTTCAACAGAATTTCTCATACTTACCTACTTAATGACTAGTCCATGCAACAAACCAATCTTTAGATTCTCCTAATTAAGAAGGCTTATTTCACCAGATATAAGAAAAGATGAACGTTACATCACCTACGCATGCGGCCAAAATAACGAGCTCTTTCTGTCACACCAACAAAGCCTCGGGAATCTAATATATTAAAAGCATGAGAAGTCTTCAGAAGCTGATCATACCTAGGACATCCGGAAGATAAATGTTAATAGGAAAAGAATTGCTTCAGTTTACACAGGAACACGATATAGAAAGGCATACGCAGGTATCGCCAGTCCTAAATCCAGTAAAGAACGCGCTTCAGCCTCGAAGAGATCGAAATGTTTTTGAATATGGTCAACACTGGCATGCTCCAGATAATATGTGCTCATTTCCTTCCTAAGGCAAAGCATAAAATGAATAATCAATTTATTCCTTCGTTCCCTCTGAGAGGAAGTCAAGACACATTAAAGCTTAATTGTTATTTAAACCCTAGCAGATTATTCGAAGATTAGCATAGGAGATGACAATCACAGCACCAAGGGGGAAGGCAGCTTAGCGTGAAGGTGATTGTGCATTTAACAAAACCAGTTGTGAGAAGGGAGTGTTTTGATGAAGGTGTTGACGGTTAAGGTCTAAAACTAATAAGACTTTAGGGAATTAGTTTTTCCTTCAGCCCACTCAAAACTATGTATGCGGACTAGAGTACTAGACTCAAGCACCCTCATCATATATCAAATCCATTGAAAGAAAGGTCCTTTATGTTTTTTTCTTCTTTTAGTTCATATTTTATTTATAGAGTTTAGTAGGTTCCTTATTGGTTCTTTTATTGCTAACATCTTCACAAACTTCAAGCAACCAGGTCAATACAAACTGTGGATGCACATCCACTTGCACTCTAATGATAACATTGCAAGCAGGTTATTTACTCATTTTCCAGGAACAGTTCCCCATATGTGATCCCATCGGCATACTGAATTTTCTTGAAATGGTCAACCCCCTGCAAATAGAACTCAATTAGTTGCATGCAGTTTTATACAAGGAGAAGAAAGAGATAGAGCAACATTAAAGAAACCTGGAGCGACATAATGATGCGTTCGAGACCATACGTGATCTCAACAGATATTGGTGTTAATTGCATACTTCCAGCCTGGATAGAACAATTTTATAATGAAATGGCTGAATTAGCAAACGTACAATCTGTGCCAGGAATAAATCATCAACATGCCAAAAAGCCTCTGAAGAGGCCCCTGCCTATGGTAAGGGGGTTTGCGTAGTATGTATCCTTACCCCCTGTGATAATGAGGAGACAGTTTCCAAATTGATCTACGAGTGAAGTGCAAAGACTGAACTATTTACTGGTTTACAATAGATAGGAAGAGTAGATAGAGTTATGTTTGTTCCACAAGACCCGGTGAATATAAAATCTTCGACATAATAGAAAATGGAAATAAACTGTGCCATGTATATAAACTATGCTACCAAAACCGTTGTCTACAGTTTTCATGGTGTACATGATATTTTTGAAACGGAAGATTCTCCTAAACTAAAAGGATGAAGTACCTGCTGGAAGTAGGTGAATTGCGTTATCTCCATTCCATCCATCCATACTTCCCACCCTAATCCCCAGGCACCAAGCACCTATTAGCGGGCCAACCAACAAAGTGAGTTCAAATGAAATACAGACATATAGCAAGTATATGTTCTGCCACACTAAATGGCATAATAGCTAAAGTAAGACTTTTTCCTGGTTGATTGAAGTATATTAGAAGTTTACATCCATTCGCATGGTTATGCACATTTCTGAGAATGAAATGTGATACTACTATTTAACTAAATCATAGGTGAACTATATTTTCTATAATTAGTATGACATTTAATTACACATGGACATCAATCCTGGAAGCTTATCTCACAGAGAGTTAGAGGGCACGCATGTTAACCAATTTCTGATAAGAGGATCTTACCGGGCTCTCCCAGTTATCTTCAACAAAGCGTATATCATGCTCATTGACATTAATACCTGCAATACCAGAGAATCAGTCATAGGAGATATTGATGACTCCATTGACAAAATGTAGATCCACCTCCCAGTAAGAAATAGAAATATATGCACTGAGGTTACACTGCATTTCTTGGACACAGAGGTGAAGAAAGGCCACTAAGCGTGCTGATTAATAAACAAAGAAAGGAAGTCATTGTTCTTGACTGACACTAATCTAAATTTCTAGTATAAAGATTCATGAAACTAGGTAGGCAGTGTGTAACCCATGTAATAGAATAATGAAGAAATAACTCATAAAGCAAGTAGCACATGAAGCACCACTTAAACATCAAATGAAACAGTGGATTATGTAAGCTGAAAAGAGAACCGAACAACATCTAAATAGTTGTTGTGACTAAAACCAAATGTAACCACGGCAGATGTAAGTCATTGAATGGAAACAAGTCAGAGTCAATACAGAAGTGAGAAACTATTGTTCTGTTTAGTTCTAGAGAATTTTCTACATTTCACTTTTTCTGTGAAAATTTTCAATTCTATGTTTGCTAAAATGTTTTTCTACATTCAAAGAAAAATGCAAACATTGTTTAAATTAAGAACTCAGAATTCTTTATTTTAAATTTCCTTTTGTGAATGTCAAGGGCTCAAGAGTAGACAGGCTCCTTGCTAACAGCCTACCAAATATCATTACTTCAAAAGAAAAATAGATTTAATTTTATCTTAGAAGCTTTACAATGCTTCAGAAATTTCTTTTCTTTCTTGGATGTTCATTGAGAATCAATCAAAGATGCTGCAATAATCCATCGGTAATGATGACTGGTCTTAATTTTGAAACCAAGTTTTTTATATCAAAATAAAACCAACAGAAAATCACAAAGATAAAAAGAAGCCAATGAAACAAGGACATAATAACTAGAATCCAGTATTCGTTCGAAACCTAAGCAGGACTGAAACCAAGATGTATGTAGCATTTGTTGTTAGATCGATGTAAAACTAAGATTCACCCCTATACACCTATTTGCTAACTCCTAAGATAAGATAAGCACAACCACAATGAACTTGTACCTAATATAAATTGGGAGGATTTGGTTTCACAACCATTATTCAGTGTTTACAGCTGGCAATAGATTAGATATATAGTTATGATATCTCCAACTTTCAGATTGATGGTAGTATATAAAAATCATTGGGGATTGAATATATACAACTGAGAAGTAGTAGTTCGTTATATGGGTCAATGGTTAAACTTCATTTAAATTTGGCTGTGCATCCACTGAGTTTATAAGAGATACCTCTAATTTGGAGTTTTCACTGAGAAATTTTCTACAAAATTATAATTTGAAATGATCCATCTGAAAATTGTTTCAATGCTAACAGAAATAAAAAGATTCGCTGTCTTTTAACCGGCACCTCCTTATGTTATGGAAGAATTGAGCGGCTGGTTATTCAGAGACAGCAATTGACTGTCGGATTTCGTCTGAAAACGAGAATTATCTTGAACTAACAAAGCCTATATGTTTGACACAGATACTTAATGACAACAATATGCAGTGATATCTGGAAATGAAAAAAAAACTATGCTGCAAAATTAATTCTTCGTATCATTACCAAGGGCGGATAAACTCCCTATGAACAGATCTTGCGAATTCCCAGGATCAGGCTTCAATATAACCTGAGACAAGTTACGAAATAATATTGAAGTACTGAACTACTACCAGGGATGTTAAAAGCCATCACATTCCATTTAATTACAGATGTCATCTTCCAGACCTTAAATCTAAATTAAATAAGACATGGGACTTAACCTGGAATTGTGTGTGACGTTGAAGCCTATTTGGATTTTCACCATAACGGCTGTCATCTGGTCTAATACTTGGCTCAACGTACCTTTCAACAGAAACAGCTATATTAGTTTTAAGATGCATGCATTCTTCCAAACAGGTTTTGTTTACACAGAGAAAATGTAAAGCACAAACTAATAAGAAGTGCACAACATTATAGCCATTTACATTCAATAAATAGAATGAACGTATCAATTTTACATTTGTGAATACAATTGCACATGTAATGTTTCGGGTATTGTTCCTCTTGTTACCTAAAAGCCTTCCTATATATAATCTTCCATCTGATATGTAGATTTTCAAACAATATTTCATTGAACTTTATTCCATATTTCTTACACTTTTTGGGGCAAAGAGTAAGGGAAGTTATCCCAATGAGCAAGAGACATTGATGCATAAGAACCTATTATTTCTGAAGGAGAAAACCAATTATTGGATTATTTACAGTTATATATCATAATCCATTGAATATGGGGACTGGAGATTCATGGCTAGCAAAAGAATTCTTATCCACAGTCTGGAAGTGGAATAACAATAAAACATATCCATATCTATAGCATACTAAGTTCATGAGCGTTAACTTACGCAACATTCCATGGTTCTGGTCCGAGCACCCTTAAGAAAGTCAATGGATTCATCGTACCAGCTCCAACCTGCTCAATTCAAAACCTTGACGAAATCAAACAGAAATTGGCATGTTGTGTATTTTTCATAATCAAATGATAAATGTGAAAGGTATCATCA
The DNA here is from genome assembly GCA_003412495.2 of Echium plantagineum. Taxonomy (NCBI): domain Eukaryota; kingdom Viridiplantae; phylum Streptophyta; class Magnoliopsida; order Boraginales; family Boraginaceae; genus Echium; species Echium plantagineum. Next base: position 18,301,778 of record CM016563.1, on the reverse strand, counting down.
AACACTTGTATGCTAATGGGCTTAAGACATATTTTACTGAAAAAAAGAGCATGCTCAAATGACCATATAAATTTTACAACTAAATCTTAAGGAGAATTTCACCATGATGTACGATTGATGGACTACTACTGTGCTTGTATGCTAAAAATATTAGCTTTAACTATTTAGAATAACTCAAGTAAAATTTGGATGAGGAACCTTAATATTCCTATGCTAGCTACAAAATATCAAATATACGTCTAAATGTTTGAACCAGATTCCAGTAAAACTAATTGTGAACTAGAGTCGAAGTAGAAATGCCGAGACAAAAACAGTGTTTTCTCGTTATACCTCAGTGTTGCTGCATTGCATCACAGCACATCCAACAGAGGCCCAATATTCCTGCAGAAGAGTTGTAAAGGATAGAGCAACCAGGCTTCTAAATAATAACAAAAGACAATAGTGCATTATCGCTGTGTAGCAAAGGTTTCACCACTAGGAGAGATTTCTAGCCTAGCACAAGTGCAATTTGCATCAGAGAACGTTAGAGAAACTTTAGGCACACTTACTAATTATTCTTATTATGACTTGAAAGATAAGAAAGATGTACTGTATAAGAAGACATTGATGATTAACTATCCAGACGGAAGAATTTCTGCTGTTTGATGTCTTGTGAGATCACGCTTTATAATTTTTGAGGATTTGTGTGACTTGACAGCATTCTTTCAACGGATGAGCTATTTGTTGTCAAATAATACTAGAGAAACAAATCTAATCAAACTATTTAGACATCATGAATAAACTTTTGAGCAGATCACTACATAAAATAACAGCAGAAATTGACTTCAATGGACAACCAAAATATCATATTTATTTCTTCACAAGAATCTAAAGCTCAAATGGCTCATTATATGAAGACGTTAAGCAAATCACTCTAGGTTGTTGGACATATATATAACCAAACTAATTGATGTAGTTCACTCAAGCTGAGTGGAACTCTGGATCTACTTAATAGATATAAAAAAGGATTTCTTGTGCACTCATTAAAGCCAGCAAATATTGGAGTTGGCTCAATAATTATTATTAAAAAACACATAAACAATGTGATTATGTGAAGAACCGCAACCTCAGTCAACAAGATTCATTCAGTATTATTTTGTCAAGTAAGAACTCAATCATGAACAAGCTCAATAACTAAAACAAATACTTAATAGCCTTAAGTCCATTCCGCTATAACTAACACATTTACAGATGCCAAGCCAAGACCAATGTTTATAATAACCTTGATCAATAGATATACAAACATCATCAGTTATCTACCCAGCAGCTACTCTATCCAACATTACTTCTTTACTTCTCCATTAGCAACATTCAATATTCACAACACAGAGGACCGACATAAAGGTCTTATTATGGATCATTGCCCACTGAGCATCGGTTTGACATACTACCTCACTCCCTAAAAGATTGTTACGTTTGACTTTCAATGGTCAAACTTAACAAATTCCAAGGTCTTAATTGACACACATAACTTTCATTTGAATGAAACTTATCATGTTAATAGTAAAGTACGTTGAAATACTAGCCTTTGGTATATTTTCATCAAATGCCTACCCTCCTCTCATAAAAAAAAACAAAATCTAACTTCCACATTCTACACGGAGTCATGTTTGAAGTCCACATACCACATTGTACCATAAAAAGGTCACCTTTTTAATGATAGCAAAAGGGGCGTTACTTAAATAGTAGGGGATTATGGAAATGGCATTTCCCTTCTATCTCATTTTCACCTACTGCCCACCCCCAGAAAAAGAACTCGTGCAACTCCACACGACCTTCCACATTCTACGAGGAGTCATGTTTTCGTAATCGGTAAAAATATCAAAAGATAGTATTTTCAACCTACTTTATCATTAACAGGATCATTCAACTGTTCAAGTTCAAACCAAAGTTGTGCATCAATTGAAGGACACAAATTCGTTAATTTTGACAATTAAACCCCAAACTAGACCATCTTACTTAATCTACTCAAAATCCTCAATCCCCCCCCCCCCCACACACACACACATAATGAAACAATTCGCTTCCGCAGCTCTAGATGGTGGTCATGTTTCAAGTCAACATACAACATTGTACCATAAAAATGTCATCTTTTGCATCATACAACTCAATTGGCATCTATGGGCATTTTAAATTACCAAACACTCGTTATCTATCGTGAAGTAGTAGATAGCAAAAACACGGGGACATATTAATAAAAAGAAAGTAGGTTGGAAGTCGAAACCTGGAGGCGTTGAATCGCTTGTTGAAAAGTGGGGACATTTGGTTTGGAAATGGGGGATGCAGAAGAAGAAGAAGAAGAAGAAGTGGTTTGACTAAGAGCACAAGAAAGAGGTCTGGTGAAGAAGCGTTTGGTAAAGAGAATTGGGGAGTGTTTAGAGGATAGGAAGAGGGAGAAGCGTGGGGTATGGGATTTGATGAGTGAGGTTACTAGAGGTAGAGTTAGAATCGCCATTTTTGCTCTGGACCAATCCTCAGAGGATGGATGGGGTTTATCTTTGTTAGGATGGAGGATGATGAGATTATTCGAGGTTTATGGTGTTCTACATTTGGCTAATTCACATTTTGCCCCCTAAACTATTAAATTGATTTCAATGTGTCCCTATATTTCTAATCATTTTAATGTGCCCCTGGGACCCCCTCAGGCCTGTTTTTTTCTTTAGTCATATAAAATTACTACTATTTTACCCATGTTGTTATTCGAAACTGTAAAGGGCAATACTAAAGTATTTTACATAATTAATATTAGACCACCACCCCTTCTTCTCTAACACACCCCACTCCCACCCATTTTTCTTCTTCAATAATCTTTTCACTCCCCCTCAATCGTTTCCCTGCAACGTTTACCATGTAGTTGTCAATTAATAGGTTTTGAATTTGAGGTATCTAAATTACAAATTTTATGGTTTCTGTTTGATGGTAGCCGGAGAGCTCATAGATTAATTATGTTATTCTCAAATGTGTATGCATATATAGATAAAGAGGAGACCCCTAACTCAGCGGTAAAGAGCCTTGGTGCTATGGTGATCCCCTTACCTCTTCGTTTGGTGTGGTTTCGATTTCCTCTAGGGTTGATTTTCAAATTGAAGTGGTGTACAGGGACGCCAGGGTACCGCTGACCACTGAGACATATTCCGCGCTAACCTCCAACATCAATATCTAGGGTAGGAGAATTATCGGAATTCTTACTTTGAGGATCTCAAAGTTTTATAGATAAATAGGGGACCAAAATGGTTGGCATTTAAGGTCAACAAACAATGACATTTTGGGAAAACATTACATTTTCAGTGAGAAAGTTGGAGGAATGTCCCTTCCCTTTTTTTTCTTAAATTTTTACCTTCTAGCTAATTTTTTTGATTTTAATACCCTTTTTTCCCCCTCAAATTATCCATTTTGTCCTTAAAGTTCTTTGTTAAAAGTAGTAAATACTCCCCGCAAAGTTTCTTCTTCTTCACCTTCCCACTATCACCACTACCATCCAAGGGTGGATAGAGGGGGGCTAGGGGGCATGGGTCACCCTGAAATTCTTAAATTGTCTATATAAAGTAGATATAGTTATTTAAACAAAAGCCTCAGTTGCTCTGGTGCCCTCCCCTTTTTCATTTTCCATATCAGCTCACGTTCGAATCCCAGAAGTCTTTACAATATAAATTTAATATTAGTAAAGCAATATTATTGATTTATTGATAGTATTATATTTATTCTTGATGACTACGATAGAGTAAAACGGCGCAAAGTATGTAAGATAAATTTGTAGAAGTTTTCTACGGATGATATTATTGATGACTACGATAAACAAAAACGTCGTAAAGTAGTTTAAGATAAATTTTATCATTTTTATTATGTTGTATTCCGTTTAACTAGCCAACGATATTTTTGTTTCAATCTGCCCCCATCATCCCCACCACCACCTATAACAATCAACACCACCACAATGAACCACAAGCTATAACAACCAACACCATCATCACAAACCAACAATCAACACGACCATCACCAACCAACAATCAACATCACCACCACCACCTACCTTAACCCACCAATCATCATGAAAAATGTCTCTAGATGCAAAAAATGATGCCTTAAATACATTCGGAGGTCAGATGAGGCTCACGCTGGATCCACATAAACTCCTCCATTCACAAATGTTGATGTTAAGAGTTTATGGGGTTCAACTCTAAAACCAATTGGCAATAGAGGGAGTAGCCCAAGATCTTTATTGACCCGGAGGACACCGATATCCGACGTGGGTGTGCATCTTAACAGTTGATAAACACTAATAAATACTACTCGATGTGGGCATGATAAAGAAGTCATTGGCCGTCATCGTGTGCTCCATCGCATGATGAAGAAATAGTATTTATCAGTGTTTTACGAGTGTTTATTAGAGTTTATGAATAGGGGAGTTGATGTGGAAGCATCGTGAGCCTCATCGTGACCTCCGGCACGATGGCGGTCATGATGGATGTATTTAAAACATCATTTTTTGCATCTAGAGACATTTTTTCCTGGTGGTTGGTGGGGTAAGGTAGGTGGTGGTGGTGGTGTTTATTGTTGGTTGGTGAAAATGGTGTTGATTGTTGGTGTGTGGTAGTGGTGGTGTTAATTGTTATAGGTTATGGTTAATGATGGTGGTGTTGAAGGTTGGTGGTGGTGGTGTTGATTGTTGGTGGTGGGTGTTGAAGGTTGGTAGTTGTGGTGTTGATTGTTGTTGGTGGTGGTGGTGTGGATTGTTATAGGTGGTGGTGTGTTGATTGTTAGTGGTGGTGGTGTTGATTGTTGGTGGTGGTGTTAATTGTTGGTTGATAGTAATGTTGTTGGTGGAATGGTTGGTAGTAGTCCCAAAACATACTATAATTTAAGTGTGTTTAGCAATTACCAATATAGTTTAATTAAAGAATATATTTTGGTAGCCAGTTATTTATAAAAGAAACTATCGAATTTTTCATTACAAATTATTGTAAAAACTAAAGAAACAACTAAACAAATTCAGTATTCATATTCAATTACAACTCAGTTTCAGCAATTCAACATTCAGTCACTTACAATCAAACTTTAGATTTCAGTTTTTCAAATTTATCAAACAGGCCCTAAGTAACTAAGTTAAGATTTTTAACTTAAAAATCTGTTAAAAATTTGGATCAGATTTTATTTGATTCATTCCTTAAAAAAATAGTTAACAAACAAACTTAATACAATAAGTTTTGAAATCATAAGTTTTGGTTCTTAATTTGTTTTTATCAAACACCCCTGACCATATTCGGATTTCGGGCGTGTAAGATGATGGCCCGTCTCTGGATGTGGATCATACAAGGCACATATTCAAATTCCGACTCAAATCGAATCTTAAAAATTCGAAATTTTCAAATCGAATCGAATTTCGAATTTTGTGGTTAGGTCCATATCTACCTGCATAATACGCTACATTGCAATATGTACCGCCGGCCATATAAGATTACGTTTTCTTTGTTGTAACAATGATTATCTACGTCGTCAACTTTGTGTTCAGTCGTTGCCAACTCTATCAAGAGATCCTACTTTTGTGATGATTGAGATTTGTGGAGAACTCAGCCATCAGCTTATAATAGTGATATTGACCAAAAATTAAATCCAACCCATCCTTTTCGCTCATTTCCTTTTCCTATCCATGATCCATTTTCATTATTATTGCAAAACCATTCAGCTTATTATTCGTTACTCTCCCCGCTGCAATCAATGAATTAGTTTACCTTCCACATACATACACCTTATTATTAAATGACAAAATTATCATTTAATATTCGTTAGGTTTCTGTAAAGAGTCTATGGGATTCCACTCTAAAACCAATTGGCAATAGAGGGAGTAGCCCAAGATCTTATATACTGACTCGGGAGGACACCGATATCCGATGTGGGTGTGCATCTTAACACTCCCCCTCACGTGTAGCCCAATCGTCGGCGGAATTTTCCTCGCCGGAATTACTTGCTGGAACAACATCGGCGGGGTTACACGTGTCTCATTAACACGGGCTTAGCTCATGATACCATGAATTGGCAATAGATCAGAGTAGTCCAAGATCTTATATATTAACCCGAGAGAACATCGATATCCGATATGAATCTACATCTTACCACCAGTTTCCTTTCAAACTAATATAGATGATGATTAATTAGTCGCTAAATGTTGCGAGTGGCTGATATTGGAATTTGGAAGGTGTAGGAGATATTTAGAGTTGATGCATGGACGGTGGATGAATATCATAAAATTGCATCATCACTTATAAATTTTAAGTGTGTATGTAGTGGTCTTCGAAAGAGAAAGCGGTCAGATTGATAAGTGATCAAATATAATGTACATACAGACTCCAGCACTACATTTTAGGTAAAACAAAATGTACCTTTTTCTTGTGCAGATGTGCCGTCCATGGATGCACGTGTTCTTCTCACATTGACATCACTGAATTTACGGCATTCACGTCATCACCTAAGCTTCCTTAAAATTCACTTTTATTAGTCATTTGAACACAATTTTATATGAGAAAGACTTTTATTTCTAATCGTATAACTTTTTATAGCTGAAACTATAATTTAAATGATATATTATTCAATTTTCAAAGTATTAAATATTTTTTCCGTCCCTAAAAGATTAATACATTTTGACTTTTGTGGTCAAACTTTAGAAAGTTTGATCAATAATTCTCATTAAACGGTAAGATAAAATATAGTCATGTGAGATCTTGTTAGATTCGTCTCAATATATTTATGAAATATCAACTTCTTACAATTTTTCGCATGTAAAATAAGAAATATTTACGTTTTAAATTGTGTTTTGTTGACCATTAAAGTCAAAATGTAGCAATCTTTTAGGGACGGATGGAGTAATATATTTAATATGGATTCAAAGAAAGATATTTTTAATTTACATTTATATATGATGACTTGTTTATTATTCATACATATATAAGTATATAACCATGTCCTACTATTTAAAAAATTACTAATATAATCGTTAACATATATACATGTAAATATATTGTAATAATGGAGATGTTAATACAAGGATTATATTATTTGACACACGATAAAATACACTTGCTCACATAGATTATTATATTATTTGTGCATTACCGTCAATTTGTCACTTACTTGATCAAAGTGCAATGATCAATGCTTCCATAATTTAAAATGAGACTTTATAGATAATGCATCTTGCTTATTATATAAAAAGTCTTATGATGGTCATAATTTACAATGTTCCTTACCAGCGCATCCATATACAACATTATTATTGCATGGCTTTTCATGCATCTATATATGTAAAAACTAAGTGTACATTTATTAATTTTGCATGGATGGTTTAATTTGTTCATTAATTATCTCCCAGCAATAGTTTCTTTAACTAAACGAACAATGCGAACTCCTGAAATGATTAACCAAATGTAAATAAGTCTTCAACTCATGACAACTAGCAATGTTGAACCCGTTAAGATCATAAGCAGAATCTTTACTACTCAATTTGAGCTCACATCCTATATCCGCATAAACCCATTGTGTATCTTCTATTCTTCTTCTCATCCAACTCGAAAAATTCGACATTTGGTGGTGTTGATCATTCATACCACTCCCGCTAGTGTTGGTTGTTTTGTTGTCTATAACAAATCCTGGTACTTTGGTTATGAGATCATCGGAGTTCACGATGCGTAGTATCTTTGTTCCTTGCGTTTCAAGGCAACTACGGAAGGTGGTGTTGCCCACCCGTGGACCGCCAAAGGAAATGACGGTGACGAGTGGCGCAACCTTAAATGTTTGCTTGATATCATATGCCACAAGGGTGGCTAATGCTGCCCCGAGTGAGTGGCCGGTGATTGTGAAGCTTAATTGCTCATCACGTTGGCCACCATATGTTTCAAGAATTCTTGCAACTTCTTCACGTACTAAATCTTGTAGGCTTGGTCGTGTTCCCAACTTAGATGTGTATAAACTCAAGAATCCACTTTCCACCATTGGCCCCTCATCATTATTAATATTGTTTCCATTGGAGTTATTAGGATTTGGTAAAAATGTAAGATTGGCCCTTAAATTTTCTAGCCATTCCAAACATGTGGCCGTGCCCCGGAGTGAAATGACCACGTCACGTCGGCCTAGCCTCGCGATTTCCCTCTTGTCGTGGCACACGGCCACAAACCCAATCCAACTGGATTGTGTTGCCATCCATGATGACGCTTTTTTCATCCAGTCTGGCATATGGATGCCAGACGTGGCTATCAAGTTCTTGGACACTCGATAGCCGGACTTGGGCAAGCCACATTGCTTGAGTAGCTTACGTTTGGAGTACAAACATTTTGAAAAAGAACAAGATGATGGATCGAAGTCACACGCTCTATAGGCAGCCTCGACGAAATGGCCGTATCTTATGATTTCAGCTCGTAAGTTGTCGTCTAGGGGATCAAGTAATCCCTCCCAGTTTCGTATTCCTTGATAGTCCATCCAACGTTGGTCAATATCGTCGCGTCTAACTCGTGGTGGCGATGATGATGGTGATGGTGGTGGTGATGAGATTGTTTGAGTGTAATCAATGCCACCATTTTGGAACAACAAGTGCTCTATGTTCCTGAATGGTTTGCTTTCTAGATTTAGGTTATGGGATGATTTGGATGACGAAGGTTTAGTAATGGTACAACATTTGATCAAGTAATAAGTGTTTTTTTGTGTTGCATGATTGAAGATGGTGCATGGACTAATATGTTTATTACAAGGAAGCTTCATGATTTGCACTAAAGGAAGTACATGTAATAAGAAGAGAGGTATAGATCATCAATCATTGCACTTGGAAAGCATTTCTATTTTGATATATGAATTGATGAACTTATTATAATGCCTTTTTATAAGTGAACCAAATGATTAATATGTCGACGTGGAACTATAAGAATTATTTGAGCATTTACTAAACCCCCATACCCAATTTATGACCTAATAAGTAGATACCATCAAATTATAGATCCCATAAATGGGACCGGATCTAGTAAAAGAACTTTAATACCCCATTTCTACCTCTAGCCTTAATTAAGAGGGGATATTAAATTCGTCCATTTAATTTGTTTTCGTTTGGGAACCTTTTTCTAATACTTTTCTCTTGTTTCTGTGTCAATTTTTTATTTCTATCATACTAATTAAAAAATTTTAAATTAAACATTATTCATTAACACAGTTAAGAGTCTATGAGACTCCAGTCTAAAACTAATTGATAATGGAGGGGTAGCCGAAGACATTGATTTCCAATGTGGTAATGTTCATCTCAACACTCCCCTCAAGTGTAATCCGATTATCGGCGGAATTTTCTTCGCCGAAATTATTTGCGGGAACAAACATCGGCGGGTACACGTGCCTCATTGTTGTCTCGGATTGGCTTTGATATTATGTCAAAGTCAATAAGATTTCATTCTAAATCAATTGACAATAGAGGGAGTAGCCAAAATCTTATATATTGACCCGAAAAGACATCGATTTTATATATATATATTTTATGTATTTATTTATTTATTTATTATTATTATTTTTTCATCGATTTTTTATGTTAATGTGCATTTTAACAAACACTACAAAGTCTTATAAGTTTGAGAATTTTTAATACTAGATAATTAGTACTCATGAATGAATGGGAATTAGGAGTTAAAACTACAAAGTCTTATATGCCTAGTCTTACATGTAATTCATTATCCCCTTTACTTCTCACAACCCAAAGTAGAAATGTAACAAAGTCATAGGACAATAGAGAAATACATAGAGATTATTGGTTACATTGATTGGTAGGACCGGAGTCACATCACAAGGTCCAAATCGACTCAACCGGCCACACTGTTTAGCCAGAAAGATTTATTTGAAAAAATGGGACGGTATTAATTATAAACTCTTGCTTCAAATCAAGGGACCAACCAATATAAAAGGAACAGCTTCATCAAATTAGTAATCCAAAGTCTTTTCTTATTTGGTTAAGTTCGATTCTTTCGGCCATCAAGACCAATCAGCATTTTGCACATAATTATTTGTTTGACTGGTCTAAATTTCACGTATGAACACTAAGCAAATTTGCTTACAAGATAAGTAGATACATATACATACTGGGGATGCTATTAATGTGTATTAGCTTACGGGACCGTGTGTGCACGATTGATCATATCGTAGGTAAAACAAAAAATTGTTAGAAACCAAAAATTGTTAGACTGACATCTATTGTTGTTCGATTGATCATATCGTAGGTATAACGTTTCTGGAAAATAACTAATAGTTCATAAAACAAGCAATATGAAACTAAATTGATGATTTCAGGAGGCGACCAATTAAAAAGCCAAATATTAATTTCCCTCAAGCTTCATAAGTAAATTAGAAAAAGGGTTATTAATACTATGAGCACTGTGCATTGTTTTGGTTTTGAATGCAATGTGACATTTATAATTTGTTGGTTCTTTGTTATGTGGAAATGATTGTCTAGATCTACTATGCATTAGTTATGACTTGTTGGAAAAGGATGCCCAGAAGTTTTCTAGATTTGCAATACTACCTAACTTCCTGCAATAATAAACTAAAGTCTGGTTGAGCTACCACTAATCATGGAATGTAAGAATAAAAAAGTAATTGTAGCCGCAATTTTCATGGTCGCGTATGTTATGATGTCATGCCGATTAGTTTCCTTTTTCCCTTTTCCCTTTTAGTTTTATTGCATTTGAGTAGTACAACTAAATACTAATATGAATATTAATATCTCCGAATATATACTAAATCAATCACACCAAATTAAACTTTATTCCACTAGATAGGATAGGTGGTAAGAATACGATGTCTCTATTTCCTTATGTTCAAAAACTCTAAATCATTCGATATATTTCATGTTCAACTCTTTTTCAATTTAGTACCATCTCTACGTCCATTTGTGACGACTATTATAATTTCAGAGCTATTACTAGTGCGCCTAATGGACAAGTTCTTACATGACTACACCATTTCAAAAAGGTTCTTTCCAAATCTCAATTGGAGATTCATCACTTTATCTCCTATCACTTCATTTTTAATTGTGTTTTTACGTGTAAGAACTCCCAGAATCCCTAAACATTCTCATCTATGATACGGACATTTTTTGCCTAGGATGTTATTTCACCAGCCAACACCGAACCATAAAATATAGAGTTGTAATTGTCTTGTAATGATAACAGTGTAATCATGGTCACTCCCCCTCACGTGTAACCCGATCGTTGGCGAAATTTTTCCTCGCCGGTTGGTATTAAGGCCGGAACAACATGGACGGGTTACACGTGCCTCATTAATTCGGGTCTGGCTCATGATACCAAGTTAAGAATCTATGGGTTCCACTCTAAAATCAATTGACAATAGAAGGAATAGCCCAAGACCTTATGTATAGATTCAAGAGGACATCGACTTTTAATGTGAGAGATGTATCTCAACAGAGTGACAGGTTTGATGTAGGAGCTACTAAAAGCTGTTTCTGAATTTAAGTTGAAGAAAACAGAGTTGAATAGATTCCTTATGCTTAGTCCGTAGATGAGTAAACGATGTCAAAATGCCTTGAAAATAAATGTTTTGGAAATAGGTTTTGCTTCAACGACAAGACCACAGATTGGATGTTCTATGGTGTTAAAGATTACTTCAAATGAACCCAAGTTACCACATATAAAAGTCCCATATTAAAAATATATAAAAAAAAGTTCACCACTTCATAAATTAGGAAGCAACTCCACTTTCTAACAATTAATTTTATATTGCCTTTTAGATTATGAAATGTCGACATCTCCTTGTATAAGTGTGGCCCGGACAAAATTAAGAAAATTTCAATGAATTCATAAGTTGAGTTGCTTTTCGCATTCCCCAACAAAACAAGAGAAAGTTGATTAAATAGCGTCGAATAATCGATGTAAAATTATACTCCGTAGTTAATGATGTAAGAAGTCTGGTAAGCGGATTTGTGTGGAAAACAAACAACCCGGCCAGTAAAAACTTCTGTGTTTGATATTGCTACAGCCGCATAAGCGGAAACAAGAGATCTAAGGTACTCATCAAACCTTACCCCTTGGAGTACTTGCAGCTATTATTACATATATTATCATAATAAACATCCAAATTATAATCTAAAAATAAAATGATTTGTAGAATTCAGATGTAGCTCAAATAACCATTTGAATTTGATTAATGGGCAACGATGAACACCAATATTCAATTTTCCAGACAATCAACGGTCACCACAACCATACATGTGGAGGACACCTGCCTTATGTCTGGATAACATTACAATACTTCCCGATCCCCTCCCCGCTCAACCGCTAGACCATTCGATTATTTATAACAAAGTAAAATCATGTAGGGTCCAGATGTAGCTCAAGTAATTATGGGAAAGTATTGGGCAACGATGAACACTTACAAAAGAAATGAAAGACAACAAATGGGAAACCCAAATGCGATCTCCACTTCTATATCTTAAATTTGCCAAACATGTAACGATATCTCACCATTGTATAATTGGTTGACACCTGACTTGTTTGGATTTTATTCAGTTACAAAAAAATTAAGCTAGTGAATACACAAAATATTATTTACAGAAGATTGTTTAGGTTAATTGATTTGGGGAGAGCTGGAGGGATATATATAACATCAAGATGCTACACTTCATCAAAAACCCTAGATTTTGTTGGGATTTCGGCCCACAGTTGGGCTGCTTCAGGGCCTTTTCCGAAACTAGCTTATGGCCTATGCCTATGGGCTATGGGTGTATTTTGAGTCCAAGAATACTAATATGTGTTTGTTCCATTATTTTCTTATTATCACTACAAAATTTGAGTAGAGTTAAAAGGGAGTCTCGATCTTTTGTAACATTTGTGCGACACTCTTGGTTATGTTTCTATTGTTTGACTAATTTTTGTATTTTTATCATATCTTATCTAATTATGTTGTTATAAACATATACTATATATCTAGTTCAAAATAATTGTCATTTATATTTTTAGAGGCAAATATTTGATTAATTGTAATTTTTACCATTAAAAGTTAAAAATGACAAAATTTTGTCATAAAAAGCAAAAACATCCACTTTTTAAATTTGAGGTGGTAGTAAATATCGTTATTAAGATTATTTGTTAAGGTGATATGCTTAAAAACTTGAAAAAACAATCAAATAATAGAAGTGAAGCAGGAGAAAATTGTAGGATAAGCACATTTTTTGCCTTTTTATCAATTTATAGTACTATTTTTTATTTCTTACATTAAATAGCACTAGATGGGGGTAAAATGACTAAATTGCCCTTGATATTTTGCTTTTTTACAATTTTTAATGATTTTCTTTTTAAAATATTTGGGGCAATTTAATCATTTTACCCCCTCTAGAGTTATTCTGGGCTATATTTGATAGCTCAAATGAAATACGACAACCAAGTGATTTCAATCGGAAGATGTAACTTTAAACACGTAGATAACTTTTGCAAAATATTCTTCTAGTTAACTTAACAAGCTTAAGAAATCAATTGTTGAGATGTGAGACTAAGCATTTAATGTGCCAGTATGTCTACATAAATCAAAGTCTTAACAAAATAAAAGAATTTTCATAAATCATTAATCAACTAAAAAGATTTTATTGAAAAATCAAGAACAACATTTACATCTTACGTAAGCTTCATCCCTTACTCTAACAAAACATTGAGCTAATCGTACTAACTATTTGAACAACTCATCTTTTGTAGAGGGACCTTTTATATAGGCCACAAGCTTGTGCATTGTATGAAGTTTTATAATCAATTCTGGTGCCTCACTAAAATTGGATATTACGCCTTCCATATTTATGAATCATGACTTACTTCCTCAATAGAGCTTATCTCATTCAAAGGTCTTTTGAAAGAGATCAAGATCACAAGAATTGGCGTTGTATATTCTGAGTTATTACTGAAATAGTAAGATGGTTCAATCCGTGAATGATGACTTCTTGACATATTTGCTTGACTAGTTGAGCACCATTAATAACCACTTCCGTGCACTCAATGAACTTGAGATTATTACGATAGTTTGACAAGCCTATTGAATGCTCATTCCAGTTGTCCCTGCTTCATTTGGAGTTTTGTGTGAATTATGATGAATAAGCTTCCAAAATATGTCATGTATTGGAACATTCACATTGATTGCTCTTTTGATCATTCACCCGCCTGTACTTAGAATTTTGGGCTTGAAAGTTACTTGTAGAACATTGAGGTTTTGGGCAAAGTACCCCTTGCATACAATTTTTAACCTAAAGCACATATTTACATTTCTTAGAAGATTAGCACACAAGGACAGTGAAACTCTAATTTACCCCCTTATAAACTTAGAGAAATTCAATTTGATTCTTCCGATTTTTCTTCGTTTTTTAATTTTAATTTCTTTTGGAATTTCTTTCAATTTCTTTTTGATTCTTTTTTCGATTTTTTTTTTGGATTTTGTTTTCGATTTTTTGCGGTTTTTTCTAGTAAAATTGTTCAATTTTGGTAGTTGTTTTAGCTAAAAGTTTTGGTTTTGGGAAAAAAAATTGGGTTTCGTAGTTTTTTGCCAAAAAGGTCCAATTTTGATAGTTATTTGTAAAAAATGTTCAGTTTTCGTATTATTTTGAGAAATTTGTTCAATTTTGGTAATTATTTTGGCAAAAATATTAGATTTTGGTAGTTGTTTTGCAAAAAGATTTGATTTTGGTACTTCTTTTGAAAAAAAGTCAAAAATCGAACATTTTTGCTAAAACAACTATCAAAATCGAACATTTTTGTAAGAAAAAAAAGAATCGCCAAGAAATCGAAAAAGAAATCGATAAGAAATAGAAAAAATATCCAAAAGAAACTAAAAATAAGATGAAGTTAAATCGAAAAAAAATCTTTAAAAAAATAAATTTCTCTAATATTTGATCAAAAGTCATCTAAGTTATGGCCACTAACGTTGTCTTTGTTCTTGTATGCATTTGGACTCCAAACGTGTACACTTGAGTTTATATGACACTTTATATCTTTGGTACATTGTGTTAGGTGTCCAACAATATCAATATTATAATATATGGATAAGTTAAGCTGAAGTTATGACCTCAAACATCAAATAATACATACATTAACTGAGTTTGATTATGCTTGTGCTTTCCCTTGTTATACAAGATTACATATTTGTGGTTAGACTGGAAAGTACCCAACTATATATGAATATGACACCAATACCACATAAAAATGACAAAAAATAATACATGAAGTTGACATAAAAGAAGCATATTTAAACACTAATCATCTATCACGAGATAACAAAGCACATTGATGTGGGGTATCATTTAAGAAGCGAAAAAAGAATCAAACTGAGCAAAGTGGTATAGCCAATAACCGAGTTCATATGTTCACGAACCTTGTTACACATAACAAGTTTCAACACTGTCTGAACTTGCGAAATATTCAGAGTTACTGAGTTGCCTATGTCAGGGCAACATTTGAGGCAGAGTAATGTATGTAGTTTATGGTGCATCTGGTATAAACACATACATCTGTCACACTTGTTTCATTATCTGGGCGCATTTGTACACTGAGTACGTTTGGCTCATTCTGTTCATCTGATCAGTTATAGTATTTCGATACAGCTAATGCATTTTAAGATTTGAGAATCGGTCTTCAGATATATGAAGATTTGTTGAAATGATTTGACAAAAGTGGCTTTTGTCCCACATGGCCACATCACCTGTTTGTGGAAATAAGGCTCACACATAGCCTTATATATAAAGGCTCATGTTTATCTATTTTCTTGTCTTGTTAATTTGTGAATTTTATTATATTTTAATATTTACTTTATCGAGAGTGACTTAGGGTATTAAGCATTTTGCTAGTATCAACCGGACTAATTGACAAATTAGTCATTTGTCATACTAGAATATTATGATAACATCAACATTTTTTAAAGTAAGCATCATCATAATTATTCCATAATTTTTTTCATTTGCAACCAAAATCAAAATCACAAAATCCCTAACATCCCCCAATTTGAGCCAACTGAAAATCGTCAACTTTTTTGGCAAATACTAATTCGGTGAACAAATACGATAAAAGAATTATGTAATATATTAGAATTAAATTACACTAGATCTGACGTGTTTTGTTATATCCACGGGAAAATCACCGTAAAGGTTTTCATTATTAAATAATAAACAGGTGACTAATTATTAGTCATCGGTCCGGTTCAGTCTTTATCGGTTCTCCCATAACAGGAATCGTATTGGTTCGGTTCCCTTAAAGGTGGAACCAAAATCTGTTCGGTTCCCTCAAAGGCGGAACGGAAATCGGTTCGATTCCGATCTGTACCAAATAAATTGGTTATTTTCGATTACGGTTCGATTAGACTCGGTTCCCGTTTCCTCCCCACCCCTACCATGGATTGAGTGTTCCACACGTTCAATAATTTGAGATGTGTACAAGTTGTTTATAACAATAGTAGCATTGGTAACTTACAAAGTGTTTGTTTTTTGAGTAATTGACCAAAATAGCACTAGTCAACAAACTTTCTTAAAATTTTAGCACGCTAAGTTTTATTCTATGCCTAAATATCATTCCATACTAAAAGACATAATTTATCCTATGTTGTCAACACTTTTTTTTCTTCTTCTTCGTCTTCAAACCCCCTCACCACCAGTCCACCACCCAATTCATAATTATGGTGGGTTTTATAAAATACGATGGTAACATCTGAGGTGGTGAATGATGATAATGAAGTTATTGTTGGTGGCGCCGTGACGATGGTTAAAGTGAAAAGAGGAAAAAAAATGTGAAGTGAGAAAGGAATGGATAATTTTGTCTTTTCCCATAACATGTTATTTGGAACCACTATACACTCCCAAATATTATTTCCTTAAACAACTAAATAACTATTTTACCTTTGGATAAAATATTCTAAAACATTACACTTATAAATAGGGGCAAAATTGTTATTTAACTCCTAAAAAAACAGATCATATGCTATTTGGTTAAAGAAGAAAAGAAGCATACTCAAACTTAATAAATTAGATCAATTGGTGCTATTTCCCAAAAATGTCTCCTTATTTTTTAGAGGGAGTGGTAACAAAATTGGGATTTCCTCCACTTCAGATCGTACTCAATCGAAGTATCTTCATCTCCTTCCTATAAACCCTATATACCTACTCATAGCACCAAAAAATCACACCTTTTATTCACAAAAAATTCAATCGAAAACATATTTTGTTAAAATTATTATTATTATTTTCAGTAGAAAATTGTTCAGAAATTTAGAAAGATGGATATTGAGCAAAAGCAAGCGGAGCAAATCGAGTTTTTTGTTAAAAAAGCATCGTCTTTGAATGGATCAGAGCTAGCAAACGTCGTCGTTGAAGCAACTTCACATCCTTTCCTCTTCGCCTTCTCCGAAATTCTCTCTGTTCCCAACATCCTCCAGGTACCTTTTACAGTTTTGAATTTTGATGGTCGACCTTTTTAATTTTTCATTTATTTTCTATATGTTGTATCAATATATTGTGTGTCAATTTATGCTACAAGGGTTGGTAATTTTGACCATTGAAAGTCAGAATTACTTTTTATCGGATGGAGGGAGTATATATTGTAGGGGTAAATATCTTGGTGTTGTTAAGATTGAATTCTGTTATTACGCTCGATAATGTATGTTTCTTGGGGCAGTGTTAGGGATTAATGTGTGTATCATATGGGTTATGATTTATGAATTACAACACTAGCTGCCCAGCACCTTAATTTTGATGATAGTTAGTGAATTGTTTTTGGCTTTCTTGGCCAAAAGTTAGGTTTATTTAGCACATAAACACCCTCAAGAAGTCAAAATAGAAATCTGTGCACGCTTTATTCGTCTACTCACATACGATTCACATTCTCATTTTGGGTTTTTGGTTTTCGAAAAAAATTATTTTACAAAATTTTAGGGATGCTTAAGTAAGGCTCTGTTAAGTTAGTCAACACTATTTTGCTTTCTTACTCCAAATTTTTTTCCGAATATTTATGTTTTGGGCTTTCCATTTTTATGATAAGAAAAGAACTTTCCTCTAGGTTCTTGCTTTAAAGCAAAGATACATCAATATCAAGTGATCAACATGTCCTAATGCCTCTGAAGTGGCCCTTGTCTAAGCAGGGTAGGCAGGGTGGCCGTATAGTATATGACCAATTTTAGTTGAGGTTTTCTAATTTTTCATCAGTTCAGTCTCTCATAAACAAGATTTCAATTGTTTTGTTGGTGTAATTCTTTAAGCAAACTAGAAATCCCCGAAACTGAACATGGTCGTTCTCTTCTAAGGGAAACATGTTCAGTATCTTATAGTTGAATGAAGACGCAAGAGTAAAATATGATGGGTTTTCTTGTTGTGAGGTGCTTTGGAATAAGTTACATGGCTAATGTTGTTTTACTTTTAGAACAGTACTTCATTACTTATTTGTCATCTTCACTTGCTTGCACCCTCCCCTTCTAATCTCCCACTCTTTTGTTTGGTAATCGTTAAAAAGATCATGTTCCCGCTCTTAGTGATTGGTATACAATACAATTTTTTTTGCAGCTCGAAGGAACAGATGGTTCTATCTACTTGGATTTACTACGGCTTTTCTCACATGGGACGTGGAGTGATTACAAGAGTAAGTTTTACTAGGCATATGTTGTAGGGGTTTATGTAGTGTACACTGAGATTTTATAGGATTGCACACACTCTCTATGTCTAATATTTGTATTTATCTGTTTGAATAATTTATAGTTCGGAATTTTTTGCTTCTCATGTTACACATGATCTTGTACACTAACTGTTGACTTCTTTAGCTATATAATCATCTTAATATATGTACTGGAATGCACATTCCTATTGATGCTCGGTTGATAAGCCTTGTTTCTTGTCATCATGTTGAAATATTTTATACATTATGGTTATGTTTCTTTTTTGAAATACCTCATATGAATAGCCTAACTTAAGATCACATTGTTCAAAAATATTGTCATCTACTTCAGTCTGAATACTTTAGATTACAGACTTTCATGGAAGACAGATATTTGAGCGAACATCCTCTAGATGCAAGTGCATGCTACTAATAGTGTTTATATTCTTGAAGTTATCATCTGTTTACAATAGACTGTAGTATCCATTGCACTATTTCAGTATGCATAGTTTTCTACATAGACTTTGAAGCCTGCACAAGTAGCCTACCAAACCAGCAGCATGCTGTTCTTATGCTCACTGCACATACCGCACTAGTCAGATATCGTACTTCTAATATTATACACTGGAATTACTTATTTGAAAGTTCGTTTTATAGGTGTTGCTGATCGTCTTCCACAATTGGTAGCTGATCAAGTTTTGAAGTTGAAGCAACTTAGTGTTCTTACTTTGGCTGAGACAAACAAGGTTATAATTATAAAAGTTGTTGTTTGAGAAACAGTTGTCCAGCTCACTCAATTATTTATTTGTTATGTTGAGATCTCAGTTTTTAGCAATTTTAGAAAGGCTTCAATGATATTCATTTTGACTACCCCCTTAGATTGTTTTGGTTTCAACTAATATTTTACTCATCTTTAGATTAGACGATTATGCACAGTTACCTGTTTTTTGTTGTTGTTGTTGTTGTTGTTGTTGTTGTCATACTTCACTCTTTCTTCAATCATTTAGTGCTCCATTTTACAATTCCATGCTGATATATTCTCTCTGTACCAAGATACTGCCCTATGATCTGCTCATGAAAGAGTTGGATGTTTCGAATGTCCGAGAGCTGGAGGATTTCCTCATCAATGAGTGCATGTATGTGGTATGTTGTGTGCATTCCCTTCCTATTGTGACTTGTGATCTTTCTATCACAATTTATTACTGGATGTTTGGTTTAGTTCAAGGAGCTTAAATATAATCTGTTTTGAAGATGCTTGTGTATGTTGTAATACAAGCTAATGAAAAAGCTTATCCACCGTCAAACTGGTTCGATGTTTTTCTTTTCTAGTAAGAAGACTTATTTCACTTCTATGACTCACTATACCAAGCTGGTATAGTGCTATCACTTTAGTTCCTGACGATCAACGTTCTGTACTATGCTTAATGCAGGGCATAGTTAGAGGAAAACTGGATCAGTGGCGAAGATGCTTTGAGGTCTAAATGTGTTATTGTTCTTCATTTAGTTTCTTCAGACTTTCTGTCTGTAAATGTTAGTTGATATAGTTCATAGGGAAAATTGGACTAACTTCATTTATGTTTGTTGTAGGTGCAATTTGCAGCTGGAAGGGATCTCAGACCAGGGCAAATGGAGTGTATGATACAGACATTAAACAATTGGTAAGCTTATCACAATGGTTTGTGACCGTATTTGATTTTCCTATTTTTATTATCTGTTCTAGGAACTCATATATTGAGTCTTTTTTTCCCGTTGTCTTAGAATCTTTTGGTTTTATGAGACATTTAACATTAGATCCAATTTTTGTGAACATATTTATAAAGCTGTGGTAGTGTTTTTAACATTTTGAACACCTGCCTTAGTTACATCGAGTATTCTGATTGCTCATTTTGTTGTTTTTTTTAGTACCTGAGGTGTTCCGAGATTACTTTGCACCATATGTTGTTTGCTGATACTAAGAAACGACCGAACTAGTTTTGACCTTTTATCTCTTTTTTTATATACGTAATAGTCGATGGTAAGAAACGACCAAACTAGTTATGATTTTTTATCTCATTGTTTTCTTGTACCTGACTGTGACTGATCATGTCATCATGTGGTGGTAGTTCTACCTGACCAAAAATAATTGTGTCCCTGTAGTCTAGGAGCTCATGGTCAAGTTGATTAACTATTATTATTACAATTCTCAATGAACATAGGTTAACTACCTCCGATAATCTTCTTGTCACAATTCAAGAGAAGATCAAGTGGGCTGATTCCATGGGCGAGTTAGACCAAAAGCACAGAAAAGAAGTCGAAGAAAGAGTGGAAGATGTGAAGAAGACTCTTTCCTTCAAGGTCAGTAAAGTATAATTTGATCTGTGATGAAAGTTTAAGCTTTCTAATATGAAGTTGCAATATAGATCTTATTTTATGTTAATTGAGCGCGATCTGTTTCGAAGTGTTTTAGTTACTTCCGCCCTGTTGCTTGTTCATTATGTAATTATATGTTTCATTTTTAATCAAAAAATCTATTGTAATATTTTTATTTATTTATTCATTTATTTTATAACCATTATTCATTTAGTACCAAGATTATTTTGCAACCATCAAAGAATTTGGTGGGATATATAAGTAACGTTAGCTACTACTCCTACCAATTGATTTTAGTTGCTCTCCTTTATCCAGAACTCGTACTATGAATAACCATTCTTCTTGGTTGAGCCCATGAAAGAATACAGGGTTTTGGGAGACATACCAAATATGTAGTCATTTTATGGATCATCTTATATTAATGTTGTAAACCTTCACATATCAGTTCTGGAATATGTTTGTCGATGTGCCTTACTTACATTGTGGCAGGCCGATGTTGACTTCAGAGGGCATGAGGAGATCTTTGCTGAATCTGGTGGAGTGATGGATTATGAAGAAGAGAGAACACGACCAAAGAGGTAATCTTCAGTTATTATGCTTCAGGGATGTTATGGCTGGGTCGTGAGCTCTGGCGCCTTCGTTTTCATTATGATCTTATACTTATTGTTT
The DNA here is from genome assembly GCA_003412495.2 of Echium plantagineum. Classification (NCBI taxonomy): domain Eukaryota; kingdom Viridiplantae; phylum Streptophyta; class Magnoliopsida; order Boraginales; family Boraginaceae; genus Echium; species Echium plantagineum. The sequence continues at coordinate 18,280,086 of CM016563.1, read as the reverse complement.
TCAGGAGACGTCAACCTTTGGGATGAGGCCATATTTTGGGGAGCGTAGTGTGTAGATTGGCTCTATCAAACATGTTTTCTGTACTTGGCATCTCAACAACTCATGATAATATCTGCTCTACGCAGTTATTATTTTGGTGAGATATACTCCGTATTAGCCATCTTGTATCGACAGATTGTTCGATTTTGAATTAACATGGACAAGAACAGTTTTAACATTATATCTATCCTTTTCTTTTCCACATAAGGTCTTATTCTCATTTATGATTTGCTATTATACGATTTTGCCCTGACGTGGAGGGATAAGGGATTTTAGACTGTCAAAGGGTAATCTTATATTTTCGGCACTTTTGATTTGAGATAAATCCCTCCCTAACATGTAAATCTGTTTGGATTGGGAATCAAATAAACTGTAAACTGATTTGAGTTATTTATAACACGGTCCCGAGTTAACCGGGACCTCTAACCCGACCTGGACTCCGATGCCGACTATTCTTTTGATAGATAGCAGTTATCATCACAGATCTGTCTGGTTAATTGCATGTCTCTAAGTATGGCTTTTTACCCTATTTGAGTTAAGAAGCTAGAGATCATAAGTTGAAGAGGGTCGTCTTAAAGGTTTGCAACTTTGGGAAAGTGTCTGCAAGAGCTTTCATCTGCTTTTTTTTTTTTTTTGAAAATTAGCGATGAGGTGAGTTTGAACCCAGGACCTTCTGGTCACTAGTAAAACCTTTTTCACTAGGCTATTCGATTAAATCAAACTTGAGATAAAAAACCAGTCGATAATAGTACAAATGAAAATTTTGGCCCTACGGTAAAATGAGTTCCGGGATTTTGCTTCCTGATTCTCTTTTCTTTTTTGAGATTATGACAAATGCAAAAATGATTTTAATACAAATAATGAAGGGCAAATGACTTCTGACATCACTCACGTTTGGGAAAAAAAGCCAGTTAGATCACTCATGTTTCAAAAACGCCAGATAGATCACTAATGTTTAAAAAGTCACTCATTCGGGTCACTCCATCAAATTTTTGAAGGGTATTTATGTCTAAACACATTTTTTCCTCTCATAAGCACCCAATTTAACTCTTATTAACATATTGACCTCAATCTCGAGAATACATTTTTTTCGATTTCTTTTTTGATATTTTTTCAATTTTTTCTCGATTTCTTTATTGATTTCTTTTTCGATTTTTTCTCTATTTCTTTTTCGATTTTTCTCGATTTTTTTCGGTTTTTATTTTATTTTTTCCCGATTTCATTTTTGATTTCTTTTTCGATTTTTTTTCGATTTTTTTCGGTTTTTATTTTGTTTTTTCTCGATTTCATTTTTGATTTCTTTTTCGATTTTTTCTCGATTTTTTAATTTCTTTTTTGATTTTTTCTCGATTTCTTTTTTGAGTTCTTATAGAAAAAAGAAATCAAAAAATAAAACAAAAAAAGAAATTGAAAAAAGAGAATGAAAAAAGAAATCAAAATTAAATCGAGAAAAAATTGAAAAATAAATTAAAATGCTTTTAGCTGGAGTTGAACGTAAGACCTCTTCGTAAAAGTTCAGATTAAAAAGTATGCAATTTTTTTTTATTTACTTGTCGTTTTATATTTTCAAGACACTTTTTAGTTTAGTTTTCCTGTTATGACCTTGTCATTAAATGAGCATGAATTATATTTTTGTCTTGGAACTTAATATAGTATTATTTATTCCTATAATAAATGAGGGTATACAAGTAAAATATCTTAATTTTGTGCCTAAGTCTAAAACGAAAACTTAAAAAAAGACGGAAGTAGTTGAGTTAATTGAATAGCCTAGTGGAAAAGGATCTTGCCAGTTACCAGAAGGGATTGGGTTCGATACTCACCTCATCGCTAATTTACAAAAAGAAAAAAAAAAGACGGAAGTAGTATGACAATTAACAAATGCATAAATTCTTAACTATAGACCGCTGGTGTAAGAGCTAACTAATTAAAAGCTACATAGAAATATGAGACAAATTGTCTCCGCCAAGATTAAAATTCAAGACATTCTACTTAAAAGTGTAAGTCTAGTGGAACAGGCTCTCGCTAGTGACCAAAAAGGTTCTGGGTCCGAATTTCACCTCATCGCTAATTTACAAAAAAAAATGGCAAATGGCTGGGATAATCACTTAACTTTGGGGCATGGAACCAGTTGATCACCTAATTTTCGAAAGGTGCCAGTTGATCACCTAACCTTCTAAGTCGTCCCCATTCAGCACATTCTTCACTAATAATGCTAATTATGGACTAATTACATCACGTATCCATCACGTGGTAGTTAATCAGGGGCAATTTAGTAATTTCACATCTTAATTTTCTGAAAATATAGTTTAATCTTATCTAAACAAACCCAATCCTCGATTCACGGGATGGACTATTTTAATGTGATGAATAAAGGATTGGGGGTTATTTTAATGCAATTAAACTATTTTTCATAAAATTAAGATGTGAAATTACTAAATTGCCCCTAATTAACTACCATGTGATGCGTACGTGACATAATTAATCCATAATTGTTATTATTAGTGAAAAATGTGGTGAATGGGAACGATTTAAGAAGTTAGGTGATCAACTGGACCTTTCAAAAGTTAGGTGATCAACTGGTTCCATGCCCCAAAGTTAAGTGATCATCCCAGCCGTTTGCCGAAAAAAAAAAGTGTAAATCATATGCCATCAGACTATTAAATCATCGATGACGATTTCCCGTGAATTTAAGTAGAGAGGAAGTTTGTTTTTGTGGAGCCACTACAACCATTATGGAAAACACCGATTAGGCGATAACCAAATTTGTTTTATTATTTGAGCAGTTGTCAAATTCGTTTTAGACGCGCAATATAACTGTCAGGTGGTCCAGCTGAGTATTGCATCAGTAGCTGACATATTATTACCCATAATTAATCAAAATTCTGGTCAACTTGTTCACAAAAAGGGAACTACAAAAGCCTAAGTAATATGTATATATACAGTTTATTGTAATAACTGACCCATTCTACTAGTTTGTACCACAATATGGAGTATATCTTATTTACGTACATAATCTTATTATTGAACTCTTCTCTTTATATTAACTCACCGCCTAACAACGATATACATGTAGACATGAATATAATATTCTCAATGTGCCAATTCTTTTATGTTAATTAGTTTGATGTTAATTTTTTTTTTTAGGTAATAAGCGATGAAAGTTTGATGTTAATTTTATATTAATTAAATTGAAATTATTGAATCAACTTAATTTTAATTTTTCTTATAATTATTTTTTAAAGGCCGGTGATAATGTCAGAGCAATTTTCATATTGCCAGAGCAAAATCATGCTCAATTCCTTTTATACCCTTTTCATCAAACAATATTTTTATCATAATCTCAATTGTTAATATAAAATTTATTCATGTTTTTATTATTCAAATAGAAATAAAAGTATTCTGACGTTAACAACCAATATTGTTATTAAGAGTAGTACAAGTCACATAATCAAAGGGCATAAACGAAATCAAACATAGTATTGCTCTGGGCGATAAGAAAATCGCTCTGACATTATTACTTTCCATTTTTTAACACGACACCCTCGTATTATTTCGCAATACATTCCTCACGCAACCTTTTATTAGTAAAACTTAAAAGGACATATCAAATGAAACTAGGTCATTTTAAGCACATTCATGGAACTGAAGATGATGATTTGAATTAGTCTTGTATATAGTTGAGCTGACCAAAATATAGTTCATTTGAATTTCAACTAAATTGACGAACTTAATGAATGTCATCAACTAAATTAATCATCCAAAAATCCCAAGAAAATATACGTTCACATTATGTTGGGACCACTTGTCAAATCCGGTGATTTTTTAATCGACATTATTAATGTGTTAATAATATAACACCTAAATTTAAAATGAATTAGTTGAAGAAATACTTATTAGAAATTTGAGGTCCCCAGTCTGATCTCATTGGTGTCGTCACGGTAAGTGCTTCATCATGATATGATAGGTCTTGTTCCGGTGAATAAGTTTAATTTGAATGATGCATATGATAACTCATGAAAGATATTTCTAAAAAAGAGAAATATTGAGTGAAATAATAATGACATATAATCAAATAGGTTTGTGCACAATCCAATTTGATTAGACATTGTTAAAATTATGTATCATATATATGCGAGAAAAATTAAAAATACCCTCCATCTGTCCTTTATTCTAAGACCAGTTTGACTTTTTACGACATAAAAAGTTAATATTTTAAAACGTAAATATCTCCAATTACATGCGTAAAAGTTATTAAAAATTGATGTTTAAAAAATATATATTGAAACATATCTAACGAGATCGTACATGACTACTATTTCTTATCGACTACTAAAAATTTATAGTCCAATTTTTTAAAGTTTGACTAAAGAAAATAAAAATATTTCTCAGGAAAAGGGACGGAAGGAGTATATGGAAGGAGTATATGCAATTCAAAAATAAATATCTGACTATTTTATATAAAATATATAATTATATATACAAAAATATAGTCATATATAAGTAAACAATACATATATATGTATAAAAATATGATCACATATGCATATGGTTGTTTCAACAATATAATATTACTTGTATGATCAATTATAAATACATAATGATAACTTATAATTATATTACATTAATTACTAACTCTACATATAACCAGTAGAGTTATGTTACATAAGATTTTGGTAAAGGCTCAAGACGAATTTATTTTTTTGTTAGATGATTATTGATTTATCCTTATAAAAAGTTTGAGACTTTTAAATTAAGGGCTTTGACAACTTTTTGTTTTGGGTGTGATGTCAGATGTTGGTACGGGATGTGCCTCGCATGATCAGGGGACTAGAGTTTGCCCGTTAACCACTTCGAAACACAAGGTTAGCTCCTACTAGGAGAGTTGTATGAAAAGGCGAGACTGTTTTTCACCTTACACTCTAGCTCTTTACCACTTGAGCTATGTCCGGAGGCATTGATTTACCCTTATGACAACAATATAAATTGATAAGACGAAACATGACCAAATTTTAATTGATTTTAGCTTTGATATTTACTTACCATATACAAGTAATAAACACAAAGAAAGTGGTTTGGTTTGTTCGTTTAATTAATTATTTAATTATTACTCCTATTAAGGAAACGACAACATTGCCCCAATCAATTTTGCACAGAAGTTAAGGAACAAAGACAGATTATTACGACAAAATGAGGAAATAAGAAATATACACAACTAGCCATAGTATATAAACTACAACTTTTGTTTTTTGAGGAGTAAAAATGACGAAATAAGACAAGATTCCTTTGTGCTTTTTTCTTCTTAGAGTGAAGGTTCATTTCAGTAACAGTACATTAGTCCCCATCTTTTCATCATGCTAGAGATAATGATTTAATAGCCTAAAATAGATAGGTTATTATAAGTATGAAATCGTCATATTAACGGTTATGTAAACTGATTTTTACTAATCAGGGCATTAGGGTTTTTATGTTAACAACTCTAACACAAGGTTACTTCTTATAAGATTCGAATTTATACTGCATGAATAGACGAGACTGATGATACTTATAATTAACACGTTCTTTACCTGTTGAACTATGCCCGAAAACTATTGCAACAATTTGTAGGTATGCACGTGAGTTGTGTTAGAACTTTTACTACAACACAAACATTATTAAGTACTCAATCTTGCCATCCCTTATGTTTTGTTCCTAAGAAATTGGCAAAACTTGTTTGTGTAACTCTTTGAGAAATTAATACTATTAAAGAAATGCTGTTTCTAATGTTGTCACACATTTATAATTTTATTTTATTATGATGAAATAACAAATAATATTCCGTATATGAATGGAAAGTGAATGTATGTGAACTAACTACAATTAAACATCAAGAAAGTTGAGAAAGTAAACACTTCGGAGTGATGAAAATTGTGTTTCATCATCAGTTGCTTTGTCTTCCATCTTCAGTTTCTTGGAGTACCTAAAATCATTTTCCTCTTTTATAAACGAGGAATTATTAGCTTTGGCTAATGATCTTTTTCTTGGATTAACTCTAACCGGCTCCTTCATATTTGTTCCAATCAAGTGTGGAAAATTGAGCAGAGCTTTCGAACCTCGGAGCTTATAGGCAGCTTGATCATAAGCCAAAGCTGCATCCTCCGATGTCTCATACGTTCCGAGCCAGACACGGATACCTTTTCTACTTGGGTCTCGAATTTCTGCCACGAACGTCCCCCATGGCCGCCTCCTCACGCCTCTGTACCGCCTCCAGTTCATGGGGTCTTCGGGAGTGCTTGTGTTTGCTGCGGAAGAAATGTTGGTATTATTAGAAGTGTCACACTGAAATGGGACTAAGTTATTGTAGGCTTCTAGAGAATAATTGTTTCTCGAGTTGTGCGTGTCATCAAAAGAATAAAGTTGAGGGGAGAAAACATTTTGAGTATGGTTAGTACTATTATCATTGAGAAGATATTGTTGAATTGAATGGAGAAGCAATGATTCAGACTCTGAAATTTGTTGTTGAGACATTTTTAGTCAGGGAATCTTAGTTGCAAATAATTGGGTACTAATTAAGGATGTTTTTTGCTTGTCTTTTTGTAGCTAATGGCTTTCTGTCGGATATTGATGGAACAATTTATGATTTGGTTCTTCTATTTATACGACTTGGTAGAGTTGGCCAAGAATAAATTAAAGATTCGGACAACATACAGTATTTATTTTATTTGTTGAGTATCTTTTGCATCTTTTCTGAGAAACTGAGCATGAAGAGATGTTTTGAGCCCTCAATATGGACGTATTATGTACTACCTCTATCCCTAAATAATTGTCACATTTTGACTTTTGATGGTCAACAAAACACGATTTAAAACATAAATATCTATTATTTTACATGAGATAAAATTATAAAAAGTTGATATTTCAAAAATACATATTGAGACGAATCTAACAAGGTCTTATAAGACTACATTTTTTCTTAACGCTTAATAAGAATTAATGATAGAATTTTGTTATGTTTGACCAACAAAAGTCAAAATGTGACAATCTTTTAGGGACGGAGGGAGTAATTGATAATAACATATGATCTTAAATAATACGGAGTAACAAATTTAATTGTAGAAGGGTCCCTTGTATTACTATAAAAGTGTTTGGCAAGTATATAACTAAGGTAATGAACAGTAAAGTTTGAGTAGATACTGAATTATTCGACTTGTTATGACTTTATACACTCGGGCAATTATTATGTATCCCATGTTGATTCGGATGACTTTATACACTAAAAACATTTGGTAAATATAGATGATCATCCCTATCATTAACACTTCATTAAATGTTGGTTGGGTTTCGAGTTGAACTGAGTCATGTATTGTATGGGTGTCAAGTGTTGGTTATATATGCTTTCTGATCCATTAGAAATACTAGTGATAAATTATCATAAAAAAAAATAGTTTATTATTTTTCTTAGCTTTAAGAATGTCTCTTGTTTATTATTTTTATTTTGAAAGTAAAAATGTATTTATTTGAGCGTGTTCTGGTGTATATACTCAATAAGCATATAATTGGGTTGTCGCTTCTACTTTTTTCTATATAATATCGAGAGGGTATATGTTGAGCAGGTATTGTGGATCTACGTGGTGGTCAACATATGTACGGGACCACCCGAGTTGAAACAAATTATGTCATTAGTGTCGTTGTGGAAATGATCCCTGGTAGTGTGTATTTAGGAAATTAGGGACATTTTGGTTCCTAAATTAACTTTTTTGTTAAAACATAACATTGACCAACAAAAAAAGTTTACTTTTATGGTTTAGTTGAAATTTTGAAGAAAAAGGGAAACAATTTTGAGCTAACACTTTCAAAATTTTTTTTTTTTTACCTCAAAAGTAAACTAGTTTTGACCTTAAAATTTCTGTTTCGCCCTAAAAACCATTCTTTTTTATTGGTCAACGTTAAGTTTCAATTTAAGGACCAAAGCGTATCCTGATTCCTGGCATTTATACCAGTTACTGGGCCTGGCTTACTTGAACCATTTTAATAATGAACTTTTTATTTTACTAGCATTTATTGGCTTTACTATATTTGTATAACATTTTAAAATTCATATCACCCTCTTTATTGTAACTTATATAATGTTGAAGATTAAATACAAGGAGTACATTTTCAATCAAAATATTAATAATGTAATTAACACTTACCAAAAGTTGAGTGATTCATCAATTGAGGGAAGTTCCTGGAAATTACAAATATAGTCACGTTGTACTTTATATTATTTATTATGCTATTGTTTGCATCGCATGTTAAGACTAATTATACAATTTAAATTAGTGTTTAATTTGATGGATGGTTCTTATATTGAATATCTTCAAGGAATTTGACTGCATCTTATTCCAAATAATAGTGTATATATTTTTGGCATGGTGTTTAAACTTGACAGTTACGGGAAAACATATAAATTGATGTGACAGGTCAAACAATTCGTTACAATTCGTGCATGTACTTCTTTAACCGACCCAATATAATTAAGACCAACTTATAGTCTGTCATACCCGAATTTATAAATCACCGCTTCAGATTCCTAATGGATTGACAAAATCCGGGTCGATTTTCGTTTGGAAAATTTTTCTTGTCAAACGATATCATATTGAAAATAAATTTATATTAATTGGAAAAGGGAAAATCTCTATCATACTAGCCTTGACCAATATGATAAAGATGTTAACCCGTGGTCTTAGTCTAGTGGTTATTGATCCGACAAGTATTCTAATAACAGAAGCCTTTACGGCTCAGCCGGCTCTGCCCCGTTGTTACCGTAGATTTACCCTTCCCGATTAATGAAATTTATTTTTAGTATGATATTATATTATTTGATAAGAAAAAATACGATACAGATGTTAAGACTTTATAATGAGAAGCCAGGTTCCAAAACAAAAGCCATTTTCTACAACCACGTCCTAAACATTTATGGAAATATGGCCCATTATATGACCTCAAACCTTCAATTTATTGTTTTGTCATCATTGGGATTTAAGGAAACGCAAATGCTATATATGGTATCTATATACAGTACCCCAACTCTTATTCTCAAATTTACCCTTACAAAATTTCAGTATCAAAAAATTTCAATTCATTTGCAATTTATCACTCTCTCTAGAAGTGTGGAATTCTTTTTTCTCTCTACAAAAATTATATAAAACTGTTAATTTCTTCTCATTGATCACCAATTTCATTAATGACTAGATGATGATTGCTTCACGAACACGACAAGAGCTTTATCATAAAATCTCCCAATTAAAGGTAATTCCATACATAATTTACAACTAAGTAATGGGCACATTGCAAAAACAGAAAAAGTTCAAGCTTTTTCACATAATCAATATAACATGTGTTCATATTCAAACAACACAGTTTGTTTTCATTAAATCTTTAACTAATTCAAGACAACAAATACTAATTAATCAAATATGATTACAACAACAAATGAACACAAACTAATAACAAAATAAATAAATAAACAAAAATAAAGGAGAGAGCAAAAAATGTCATATCTTTATTAGCATAAACAGCATCAAATACTCCCTCTATATAAGAAAGATTGTTAGTTTGAAATCGAAAGTCAAAATTAACAAAATTTATAGCTTTCTTAGACACAAACTTTTGATTTGAATCAAATCCACTATTTAAGTATCGAAGTATAAAATACGCCTGCTGCTTATCCGCACGAAATTGTGGTAGTTGATGAGTAGATGATGATTGTTTGAGCTTTGAGTTACCCATTCCAGATCTAGAATATGGTTGGTGTTCTAGAGAGGCTTTTTAATAGATTAAAGTTCAGAGAGAGAAGAAATTTGATAAATGAGATTGAAAGTTTTGTTCTCATCAATTTAAAAGGGTATTTTAGTAAATTAATATGGAGTACTGTATATAAATGTACCATATTTAGCATTACCCGAAAATGAATATGCATGCGACCTCCTTAATTACCCAACCAAGAGTGCTTAACGGACCAGACCCCTCCGATGGTCCGAGACCCCAACCCCCACCCCCCCTAGTTCGATTCGGACCTGGTCCAGGCCAGCCAGGTCATTGGGGACGTCTCATGTTCATTATTTAATAAGATGTGTTGGGGCCAAGTATTTGGGCCCTAGTTCGAGCCCACCAAATATTTGATGGATATTTGGTCCGGTTCAGCCAGGTCCTGAGGATCGTACTGTGATTTACTCCCTTTCAAACTGTAGGTTCTGCGTGAGGGGACGCTTAATGTGAGCGTGATCACATTTTGCTCCAATTAAGTCATAAAATTAAATACATTGAATAAAAGAGCATAAGAGAAATATTGTCATTCAGACCATAAAACACATTTAAATTGTTCATAATATGGTCATTCATAATAATAAATTAAGCATAACTATTTAAATTGTTCATAAAACATTATATAACATTATTTTGAAAACATATTCATTCACGTGATTCTTCTTCTTCCATATCATCCGTAGATGGTGGTAAAGACAATTCTCTTTGTACACTCAAATTTTGCATCGATTCCCTAATCTCACCCATATATATAGATCCTCAACGAAACCATCTCCTCCTTCACTAACTAGTTACCCATATGGAATTATGGATACTCATATGATCTCCTCTCTCTCAGCAATTGGTAGTCACATCGAGTTTCAGTCATCTCTCTCTTTATGAAATTATTATCATATAATATCCTCATCAAAAAAACATTTATCGACTCAAATATACCGACTTCAGATTGTATAGAGGAGGTGTCCGCAAGTTTCTTTCCTTATATTTTCAATCTACAATTCAGATGAACAAAGTCCATGAAAAGCTAAGCTCGATCAATGGTCACATCTATTTTCTCTAAATACTCACTACACTCATTCATAGCAACTAAGAAATAAGTCTCTTATAATGACCCAAGATACATTGATAATATTGTCGATGACTCAATAGTCTAATCGTATCTGACCCAATTTCTATATAAGAGGTCCTAGATTCAAGTCTCTTTGAAAACAATCATATTTCATTCCGACTCTCTATTAATTAGTAATTTATGTATTCATTATTTGAAATACTATTGTACTCATACTTTCATCGCTAATTTACAAAAAATAAAAAAATACACTGTTAATATTAACAAGTAGAGAAAGACTAATAAAATTTATTAAAGATTTCACTCTAATCCTTTAGCAGTTAGAAATTTTTGTATCCGTTATTCATAACACTATTATATTCATACTTTTAATTCTTATTTTATCACTAATTTTTTTTAAAAAAGAGGTCTTGAAAATTTTATGATCTCTTAGCCGTTAGAGAAAAAAATCAATCAACGAATGATTGATTAGCAAATTTGCGATAACTCAAGATATGTCTACTAATATGGTTGTTCAGTTATTAGTACCAGTTCTCAATTATAATTAATTAGGTGAGCTGTTATAAAAATATCATATCAAATGCATGAGATCAGATAATCCTATATACGGATAATCATGATTATTAGTTAATTATTCCATAACACTTTGATATGATTGACATGCATGAATTAGGATATTATGATTAATGTTACATTTCCCAAATACTTATTAATTAACATTTATATGTTCATAGTATTTCATAATTATTTCGACATATACCTTTATATTTTTAGTATAATAACTACGTTTATTTGAGTACATATACTATCGCATGTAATTGTACTGACATGACAAATCTCTCCAAGTATATTTTTTTGCTAAAAACTTTTAGCAAAAATATACAATGTAAATATATAAACCTCCTATTTTGGTAATATATAATGAAATTTAATATTTTATATAGAGTCCTCATTATATGTGGCAGTTTATTAATGATAAGATTCATTAATTTCAATAATCTAGATATATGTATACTTATTGTAACCAAATATATTACAATAGCATAATTATTTGTGCCTTTCTATTATTAATGGATAAAAAACTTAATGATGAACCTAACTTTTCACCATGGAATGTCCTCATGAGTAATACATACTCTTTCAAAATTTTTGTTATTTTCTTATTCTAGATTTTCGACACAATATTGTTTGGCATTGTGTCGAGCGCATGGTCTTAGGCTTCTTTGTTGTTATTTTTTGTGCAATTGGCCTGAATTATGAAGGTCGATTGGCTGAACCTTGATTGTATTCATTTTATAATTTCTTATAATTTCAATGTGTAGACTTCAGGCGTGGATTTTATCACAAAAAGAAAGATTTTCGACCCAATAAATGATAAATAATATTTTTACTTTTCTAACCTCGATCATTTGTAAGATATAGGACCTGAAACTATATACGGAGTATGATTTTATCTAATATTCATATTAGAGAAGAAAAATTATCCATGTACATATTTAATGTATAGCTAGTGATGTAAAAGGGAAGGAAACAATAGAAAAGTATGAAATATATAATGACAAGTAAAATGCTCGAGGGAATATGAAGATACTCATTAAATGATTAACTTAATAAGAGAGATTGCATCGAAGCGATACTCCCTTGAAATTTTTAGTTATCATCCTAACAAAAGAAATTGTTTTAAAATAGTTGGTACATTGAAATTCTATAATATAATGCAATATGTATTAGTTTGATTCTTTTTTAAACCCCTAACTAATGAGGAGTAGGTATAATAAAAAACTTCTAAATAAAACTAATTTATTCATTAAGTTGTTTTAATTATTCATTATTTGGAGATATATTTGTAAATAATATATCACCAACTCTTAACTAAAAAAAAATTGAACTGCAACTTTAACGGTCTTGTCGTACCCTGTCCTAGGGAGTCGCGAGGAGGTAAATCACGAGATGTGCGTTAAATGGTCAGGGACTTGAGGTTGTCCATTAACCCCCTTCCACAACAGATTCTGCCTTTATATGAGACTTGAACCCACACGCCCCAGAAGAAACAAAGCGTGATGTTACTCACCTCATGCTCTTTACCACTTGACATGTATCGGGAGAGCATCGCCAATTCTTAACTAGTCCTTAGTTGATACGAAAAGAGTTAAAGATAGCAAAAAAACACCCGAAAGAGTATTAAGAAACGGGTGAATTGATGAGCAATTAACTTTATGTTATGAACAAGAGAGATTACAAAACATAATACAAATATGCTAGAACGATGACTTAATATAATACTACAAATCTATCTTAATTAATATGTTTATTAGCATAAAATTAGTGACACATTTTACTATCTAAGTTTGGAGTCCAAGCCTAAAAAATCTATCAAATTATCAATCAATCAATCCTCCTCTTCTTTGAGGATGATGAAGCACCACCTTCCAACACTTTCTTTCTAGGATTTACCTTAACAGGCATGGCCATATCTTTCCCTACAAGGTGAGGGAAGTTCACTTTAGCCTTCGTGCCACTTATTTTATATGCCGCGCGATCATAAGCCAATGCTGCATCTTCTGCGCTCTCATAAGTCCCCAACCAAATCCTACGCCCTTTCCTATCGGGGTCTCTAATATCCGCGGTGAACCTTCCCCACGGCCTCCTCCTCACGCCTTTAAACCGCTTGCATTCGTTGATTGCCTTCTCCCTAGTGGGAGAGGACTCATCACATGGACTTAGTTCTTCACTAGTGTTATTGCATCCTGGAGAGTTTGCATGATTATTGGCTTCCCAATAAATTGTTTCCCATAAATTGGACTCCAAATGATTATTATCATTCAAGGGAATGATAGATTCCGGTTGGATGAAGTCGGAATCATCTAGGAGATATTGTTCAATGGATTGTAGGAGGGATTGTAAATCTGCATTTTCAATGGTATTATTGGACAACATATTTAGTAAAATGGTAAATGATAAGGATCTTTTTCAATGATCACTTATATTTATCCTAGTCCTAGGCCCTAGCCTTGGTGCAATGCAAGTCTTATTAGGGTATCATATATATAGGGAACTTGTAAGACTCCAAATGCAAGACTAGTTTTAAAATATTTAGCATACTAATTATGTATGCATACTGGAGTATGTGCGAATATGCTTATCACTTTTATTATATATTCTTTTAATTTTTTTGTATATGATGTTATTATAATGACAATAAATGACAATGGATGAGAACACGTGAAAATTATAATATATTGAATAAACAAATGTTAACTCCCTTAATTGAGATTGATGATCATAATAAAAATGATTTAATGATATTGGTGGGTAATTAATATTGTGAAAAAGTCATATATAGAAATTATAATAATTCTTTACCTACAATTAAGGATATTTGAGCTACGAGCGTTTAAAACATGTTATAATTACCTCCACCAGTTGTATAAAGGATAGATTTCTTTAGATATCCTTCATAATTATAGTAATTAGTAATTGTAATATGTAACTTTTTAATTTCTGTAGTCTTTCAATATTTTGCACCATGTCATATACCTCAATTTATTAATAATATACCTTTTTTGTGCAATGTAATTATGAATACAATGGAATTATAAATTACTAATACATAAATTACTAACTAATACACAGTTATACAAATTATGAATACTAAAAATACTAACTAATAATAGACAATTAGAGTAAATATGAGATAAATTGTTTCCATACAAATTTGAATCTAAAAACTTTTGATTGGAAGCCTGGGTAAGATGCCATGCAGCCATGCCACCGCCGACAAATAATATACCTTCTTCCTTCTCCACATCATTAAATATCTCAAATTATCTTTTAAATATTCCCACACTATACAATAGGAGATATTTTAAGAAGTTATTCCATTTTATCTCACTTCCTCATCATTTTCTCTTTATTCTACATCATTAAAAATTAAATATGCCCACTATATATTCATTTTTTCTCTTCTTATAAATATTGTAATTAACATATACCCCACTATATATTCATTTTTTCTCTTCTTATAAATATTAATTATTTTTATATATATATATAAATATTTAATATTTTTTAAAAATTAAATTATAATATTTGAAGAGTTGAAGAAAGTAACAAAAAATTAGAGAAAAAGAGAGAAAATTACAAAAATAAATTATTGTCTAAATCAAACAAACCTAGTCTCTATTTATTGATTATGAAAAATTAAAAATATTGAAGGAAAAAATAATTTTAAAAAATAAATATATATCTCAAAAATATCGTTTAAAAAATAAAATAAAACAAATATCTAATTGACGAATAAGGAATTGACACCTCATGATGCGCATGTGGGCTAACCTATTCTATCCCCACCTTTTCCCCTCCTGGTCCCACTTTTCCAATATGAATAATTTTTGAGAAATTGGGCAAAAATATACTCACCTCAATTATCTTCTATTGGAGGACTTCATCACTTCAATTATTCCTCAAATATCTCTCAATGGAGATGGTCTAACAATATTTATTTAAAATTTAATACTTTACAGATATTTTAATGATATATATAACAAATCTATATATTTTAACTCATTTGTGGGTAATTTTATTCCTTGGGTTGTATTTTTGCCTAGTTTATTAATAAGTTGTAGAACTTCAAAAATCATTCCATGTATTAAAGTGTGAATATAAAAGTATAGGCGCTTTTATATTTACGGTTTTTGTATAAAAGTGTCCTTAGGGCATATGTTAAGGCATGAAATGGAAATAAAATGTAATAATTGTAACCATATAAGGTAACATATTTGAAAAAAATATTCCATAT
Organism: Echium plantagineum; assembly: GCA_003412495.2. Lineage (NCBI taxonomy): Eukaryota > Viridiplantae > Streptophyta > Magnoliopsida > Boraginales > Boraginaceae > Echium > Echium plantagineum. The sequence goes on along the minus strand of CM016563.1, from coordinate 18,264,397 downwards.
CAGTTTCAATTTCAACTTCTCAGTCAAATACTTTCTGTTATTAACATCTTAACCTGTATCCCAAACTCCTAAGGGCACATTTTTAGAAAACCCGTTATATCTATTATGAGATAGAATGGCTAAATCAGTCTCAGATAATGAGTTAATCAGATAGGCTAGTGGAAAAGGCTCTTGCTAGTGACCAAAAGGTCATGGGTTCGATTCTCACCTCATCGCTAATTTACAAAAAAGAAAAAGAAAAATAGTCTCAGATAATATGTATGTGCAAGTTGAACTTTTGTCCCAGTAAACTGCCACACTGCGGATATGGTCTATATAATTGGTACCAAAAAAATTAATTCATAAGCTAGCGGTAACTTTAAAATTAGATGAAAAAACGTAATTAGGCCCGACTTTGGGGCCAAATCAAAATTTTTAGTCTTAAGTCCTAGGAAAAACACGATTAGACCTCAAATTTAGGAGGAAACCAAATTTCAATACTTGGTATTTAGACCCAAAATTCTTTCCCCATTCGTTGTGTATTTCAATGATGTTATAATTGGATTCAGGTTCTTTGTATTTGTCTAGAATATCAACATCGATTCGTTAAATTCGAATCCGAATAATTCAAAAAATGTATCTACCCTTAGTTTTATAGGATGGGGGAAGCTTTTTGGAGGAAATTGAATGATGCATAAATATTAAATTTTGAAATTTTGGTTTGGCCTTAAAAGTATAATATCGTAATTAATAAATTATTATCATTGTATAAATAAGATTCAGAATTCAAAAAATAGAATATTGTTGTGAATGTACGATTTATTTAGTAAAATATAAATGACATCAATAAGATGGTCTTGAGATTATTAATCAAAATATATACTCCGTATATGATTATTCTGTATATGTGATGGAGATGTTAATTTCATCAGTTAATTGTCGGATAATTGGTCCTAGATAGCATGAGATAAAGTTATATTTCAATCCAAAATAGTTACATTGTTGCAAATTATCCTGAAAGTGATATACGTGTTGCCTTATTATGATTTCCAAAAGTTATAAATTAAATGTTGCAAAATGATCCTTGAAATAATGGAGAAGAATGTGCAACATTTTATCACTTTCAAGAAATATAGTGTAACATATATATGTGTTTTTCTCATATACTAATCTACAACGATGTAACTATTTAGGACTAAAGTACAATTATTTCATCTAAATAGGAACGAAAATCCACAACTATATAATTTCATAGGAGTTATAATACACTCAATCGAAAATTCATAAGGTATAATGTAAAGCTTTATAGATCAATTATTTGAAGGTACAAAATATTCATATGATTCATAACAAACTAAAGCCTAAGATTTTAGTGGAAGCCTGAGAAATCATTCAACCCTCCTCTTCTTAGAAGTACAACTATCCAAAGATGATGTACCCTCTAATAACTGTTTTCTTCTAGGGTTTACCTTAACAGGCATGGGCATATCTGGCCCTACAAGGTGTGGGAAGTTAACCTTAGCCTTCGAGCCACGTAACCTAAACGCGGCTCGATCATAAGCCAATGCTGCATCCTCAGGCTTCTCATAAGTCCCCAACCAAATCCTGTAGCCTTTCCTTTCAGGATCTCTTATCTCAGCCGCGAACTTCCCCCACGGCCTCCTCCTCACGCCTCTAAACCGCTTCCAATCATCCTTGGTAATCACCGCATTGTTTCCAGAAGAGGGCGAGGATTGATCAGACGATGTATACACTTCTTCAGTGCAGCTACTACTTCCTGGAGACTCAGAATGACTATGTCCCAAAATTGTTGTCCACAACTTATCATCAAAATGACTAAACGTTTCATCAAAACAAAAATTTGAATCATCAAAATGATATTCTAAAGGGGGATTATTAGATGTGTTGATTTCTTGAACCACTTCAGCCTGGATGACATCAGAATAATCATCTAGGAGATATTGCTGAACTGATTCAAGAAGGGCTTGCAAATCTGCATCTGAAATATTGTTATTACACAACATATTTGGAAAAATAAAATGGTCGGTGATTATTGGTGTTATTATTACCCTAGCTCTTAGGGGTGTCCAAGAAGTAGGGGTGTTATATATAGGGGAGAGTAATGTGATGAGTTGTTCAAATATTCAACACGTCCTGCAGAAGAAGAATAAAATAGTAGCAGCAGTACAATAAATTAAGCACGTTTATTATTATTAATAAGATATATTTATGCATGGTATGGGACTTCGTTACTTCACACTCTTTCGGTCTTGAAATTTGTACTATGAACATTTACTCCCTGGTTAAGATATTAGTTATATATGTATAATATTACGTGGTACTTCATTTTAATCGTGCTCATTTAAAAAGTTTGTAGTGCATTAAAAAAAAAAGATTCTACCTATTTTTCAATTTTGATACAAATTAAACAAATGACACACTATGATGATAGAGTAATCATTTTAGAATGGAAGTACAAGGAAAGGAGTACAAAGTAGGAAATAATCAAATTTATTACCTAAAAAATTTATGGAAAGTTAAACAAACACAGGGTTATATATAGAGTTAATTGCTGGAATGATCCCAGAAAGTGGGGGTTCGATGCAGTTTGGTTCCCGAAATTGACATTGTTGCGAAAATGATCCATTAAAGTGTGTATAATGGTGCATTTTGGTCCCTGATCCATTAAGATTGACGGTTTTCAGCGTGAATAGTTAAGCTTTGGGGCAAAAATGAAACTTTTTAGAAGTTGGTTACCTTAATGAAACTTAGTGGGAAAAAATGACTAAACTACCCCCGATACTTTATGATACACTTTTTTTTTAAATCTTTTTTTCGATTTTTTTTACTCCTTTTTTCCAATTCTTTTTTCCGATTTTTTTCCCTAGTAAAAAAAGTTTGATTTTTTGTGGTTGTTTTAAATTAAAGTTTCGGTTTTGACAAAAATGTTCAAATTTTGATTTTGATAGTTGTTTGCCAAAAAACTACGGAAACCGAACCTTTTTCATTTCGAATATTTTTGCCAAAAACCGAAACTTTTCGCTAAACAACTACCAAAATTGAACCTTTTTAATTACTAGAAAAATAAACAATCAATTTTTTTTGAAAAAACTATAAAAGAAAAAGAGTATCTAGGGGTATTTTAGTCATTTTATCCCTCCAGTTTCATTAAGGTAACCAACTTATTAAAGTTTCATTTTTTCCCTAAAACTTCACTATTCACACCGAAAACCGTTAATGTTAACGGACCAAGGATCAAAATGTACCATTATACACACTTTCATGAACCATTTCCGCAGCAGTGCCACTTTCGGGGACCAAACTACACCAGACCCCCATTTAGTGGGACCTTTTAAGCAATTAACCCGTTATATATACTACAACTTGGACAAGTGTCGCATGTGACTTGGGGTTCCAATATTAACCTCTAATTGCCGATGGCTTTATAGTTCGGTGGCATTCGACCCAACTTCCATGTAGGAGGTCATGAGTTCAAGTCTCGTTCGAGAAAATTGCTTCATATTTCATTCTAACTTTCTATTAGTTAATAACCTCTAATTATCCATTCCATATATAACTAGAAAATAAAAAAAAAAAATAAAAACTAATTAATTTCACTTGAATAATTTTGGAAACAAACTAATGAGTAATACTTGGTGAGTTGGTGGTGAAGTTTGTGCAATGTGAAAAATGTTAGTGAGTCCGTACATTGAATATGTTATAATCTCTTTCATTACTGCAACATGGTCACCCTTGATTCTAACTCAGACTTATACGGATTTTACACGCACGCACCCCATGTTGTTGTCAACTTATCATGGCCGGTATCATTTCAATTAATGGTATGTACTAAATGTAAATCATAAGCTATCTGCTACATTCTAGAACAACCATAACATTATGGAGATTATTACTCCATTATTATAGCATCATCACCTGGGTTTTTAGACCTATTTTGACGTTATAATAATATTAAAATATTCCTACTCAAATCAAATAACATACAGCTTCATTATTAGTTCTAGAAAAACCCATCAAACATTAATAAGTGATTAGCTCCTTATTATTCGCAATTTTGAAGCAACTTATTACGTAGGTACAACTATTTCGTACTTCTTTCATTTTTTTTATTTGTTTTCTACTCATTTATATATATACTAAGGAAAATAACAAGTAGTTAAAAAATACTCTGGAGATATAAAATGGAAATCAATTGAAATTATATAATTCATATTGGTTGATAACTTTATAAGAAAAAAATAATCAAAAAGTACATTCAAAATGTAAATTTACAATTGTTATACTAGAATGACAAATATTTAAAAACAAAAAGTTAAGGCTAGAATGACAAATAAAAAAAAATGAAAATATTATAATAGGTGATTATGACAAATTCTTTGTTTCTCCTGTATAAGACACGTGTTAGATAAGTTAATTTAAAAAATATATTTATAAGATGAACAAACAAGAAAAACTATATATTAAACAAGAGTAAATTGCTGAAATAATGATCCTCGAAAGTGGATTAAGGTTGCTTTTTGGTCCTCGAAAGTATAAAATTTGCAACTTAGTTCATGATATTGGCCAATGTTTGCAGATTGGTCCAAAATTTAGTTAAAACGTGAAGTAAAGTGGATTGAGAGGTATATTCTTATAAGATTCTTTATTACTATGCATATATGGTAAATATGACATATTTTGAACATTTAAAATGTTAATATTATGGACCTGTTTATGTATTGAATTGAATGAAAGCGGCGAATCACTGTCGCCGATGATGAATTACGAGACTGTAATTTCATGAAAGCGGCGATCACTGGCAATGATGACGAATTAAGACTATGTATTGAAGATAATCATGAATATTAGATTAACCAAATTCAGAAAAACTTGACAAATTGTTCGTTTCACACCATCTATGAGTTCATCTAAAGGTTAAAATTATATATAATTAAGATTGAGGGTGTGTATAAAATTCGAAAATGAACAGAACCAACCCAAGTCAAACCGAAAATAATCGAAATTTCTAGAACCGATACCAAATGAACCGATTTTAGTTCGGCCTTTGAAGGAACCAATGTCGGTTCGATTAGTGAGAGAACGGATTAAAACGAACTGATGTCTAATTTTTTTTTAAAGTCCAGCGGGCTATAGTTGTCAAGAGACTCAAGAGAACTTTTATATGTTTTTATAATTGGTATAATGTGATAAGAGATATGTAAATTCTTTTTGAAAATATTAATATAAAAAGATTAAAAAAAAATGTAACGAAAAAGTTATACTGTGCAATTAAATATATTTGCAATTTATCAAAATTAATGTTAAAAGGTGTTCATTGACCTTACATGAGTTAGATATAATATTGGAATTCAATATTGTGAAACAATAATATCCATTAAATTTAAACTTGGTCCAAAACATAATAATATTAAATAAAATATAATCCACTCAACAAATAGCCCATCGCAACCAAAACCGATCACGACCATACGACTTTAAGTTTTTCCTTTTAAGAAAACACCGATAAAATAGTTTTAATTTAAATTTTGACTCAATACCAAACCAAATAAAACCATACATACTCCTAGTTAGGGCATGTAGAAATTTTCTTTAGAATTATCGTTACATCATTAAATAAAAATTAAAGCACCTCGTGAATAGAAGTTTTGACATTTAACTGGAGTATCTTAGTTATTACTATAACAGTATATATAATACTTCTGCATGCAGCAGTACCGGAGGAGATTCTGCTATTTTTTGATATCTCAGTTTTTTATTTTATAAGAGCGCCAGATCTATAGTAGTTGTATTATTTATGCATTTTTTAAGTTTTTTCACATACTTTCAATATGCGTTATTAAATAATGCCATACATGAACATGAAAATATAAAATAATAATAAAGAGGATTTGAAATCCCACATTTACGGTTCTTATAGCTGTATCTTGATTTCATAAAATATTGTTTTTCGGGGACATTTTGTCATGTTGCCATGATCATCATAAAGAGGAAATAGCAAATTTGTCCCAAAATTGATCGTTTTGTATCATTTTTCTGTCCTCTCAATGTAACGTCATCATACAACTCATTACTAATTTAAGAACAATACATTTAAAATTGAAATTAATTATTAAAATGATCTTAAATAATAAATACAAGTTACCTTTCACTCTCCATTAACTGGCCAGTGATGACAAAGTAACACTTTGGTCCTCATCAACAATAACAAAATTGTTGCTTTGATCCAAACTAACATTTTAGTCTAACAAAAAACTTAAAGGAAAAATTATGTCAATATCAACGACCAAAGTACAATAATCGTGTCAGTGTTAAAGACCAAATGGTAATCATTGTGTTAATATCGCGGGCCAAAGTGATTCGTTCTATTACTATTAAAGACCAAGTACTACGTTTTCACAATTGCTGGAATAGTCCCGGTAAAATGTACTCATTGCAGTTTGGTCTCAGTTAGTTGTTGGTCTGCCAAAATGGTCCCACTAATTGGTACATTTGGCGCACGTTAGTCCCCAGCCGTTAAGTATAGACGGAAATATTCGATTTTGGAAATTACTGAGACTATTTTGGCAGACCAACAACTAACTGGGACCAAACTGTAACGAGCATATATTTATTGGACTTTTCCATCAATTCTCTCCTGATATTGGCGTCAAAGGTGCAATTTAGTCCCTCTTTCTTTTGACCGAAACGTAAAACTTTGACAGAAATAGATTTTTCAAAAACTTAAATATTTATTAAAACTGTGCACTTTAGCTTCTGACATCAGATACGAAACCAAGACAATATTATACATGGCGGCACAAATGAAAAAATATAAGCTTAAAATGAAATAAGAAACCAAAAAAGCTTATCAGTTATACATACACCAACACAGTGAACAAATAGTATTTTTAACAAGTAAAATGACTGTTCTATCTCCTATTTGCATGAAAGTATTTTCTGAAGTTTTTTGTTGGGGTAAAGTAGTCACTCAAATTCTAAAAACACTATTTGGTGTGTATAATGAATCCCCCAAAAAATCAGTGTAAATGAAGAAGCAATAAGCAGCCACTTGAACCTTGGTGGATCTCGTGTGTTTCATGTACATTTTCATCTCCTCTACAATTACTTTATGGTTATATAATCGAAAATTTAGCATTATATTTCCAAATCCACGGAATCTAGAGCTACCCTTGTTGTTCAGTCCCTGATGGATATGGGTCGAAAAGATATTGTTTAGTCATTTCTTGGAATTCAACATTTACCTTAAAGAGGGGTTAAAGTGCGTCTTTTTATTAATATCAGAGATCCTGTATTTACGAAAATTAAACATTTACAATAACTAAAGTGTAACTTGTACACATTTTTTAAGATTATTTTAGCAATTATCTCGATCAAAGAACAATCATTTTGTGTAGATTATATTATGTATGTAGCACCTACCGGACCGGTTTTCATTCAATTGATAGCCAGACCGGTTCCAGTTTCATTCCATACGAAACAGGATTGAAACTTTGTTTCGGACACAATTCAGAATCGGACCGAAATCGGTTCGAACCGGTCCGGTTACCTTTTGATCAAGAGCCGGTCAGGTCCGATTATATCTGAAATTCGAAATTATATCTAATATTCGGAATTGTATCCTAAATATAAAATTGTATCAGAAAATCAAAATTAATTAATTTGATTTCATTTTTTATTATATTTTTCTAAAGCAAGAAACCTACCACAATTAATTAATATGTATTTTTAAATCAAGAAAAAAGGTGAATCATAATTATTTTGACAATTAATTTGTTGTTGTTATTTATACCAAAAAAGAAAAAAGAAAAAAAATTATTAGATGGATTTCGGGATGGGGTAAACCGGATCCCTTTCTGGGACCGGATCCGGTTTCTAATTCCAGATCAAAGCTTGAAACCGGACATAATCCGATTTCCTTTTGGATGGTTTTTCGGATAGGATAAAACGGATCGATTCCAAACCGATTTCTGATTTATCTGATTCATTAACCGCCGTAATCGCACCTATATAGCAAGTTGTACAGTAATATTTTTGTACTGATGTAAGTGTTGAATTCACTATAGCATCGCAGTACCGCTTAGAGTTTGGAATAGGTACAATATGGAAATTCGCTCTTCAAGGGGTTAAACTTTGATATATTTGTTGAAGTGTTATATTTGTTCACGTTCCTGAATCTACCCTTTATTTATTAATAAGCAATATATATTTTATATATAAATAATACACCTTCAATACTGTATGTCTTCACATGCATGCCTAATCAAAATTTGATAATGAAGTCATTGTTAAATAACGTCTAACATGATATATAAATAGTGAAGCCATTATTTATCACTATAATAAGCAATATATTAATATAAATAATAAACTTTTAATACTGCCCTCCACGCACATGTCGTCTAATCAAATTTGAAAATGAAGTGATTGTCAAATAAAGTAATAATATCAATTATCATGCTATAACCATCTCATTTTTCTTCCAACGTGATAAGTGCCTAGAAGCTAAGATCATTCATTTAACCTTTTTACTGAATCTAGTTACTTTATAGAAGATCAATTGATTTAATTATTAAACTAACAACCACACGTATCAACAAAGTAAAATGTTTCGGCGATCTTCTGGAGATTTTTGTATGCGCGTATTTTCATGAATATGGAGTAATATATTTTTGTACTATACACATATTGTATATGTTATAAGCATACCCAAAATTAATATCAAATAACTGAGACGAATAAAAGTACTATTCACTATTTGCAAACATTTGATAGATTTTGATATTTATACACAAGAATGGAGAGATAATTGTAACAATAGTCCTAATAAGGAGGGTAAATTCGTCTCATTAAGTGGCAGTATCGAATATTTGTGGTTCTCTAATGGTCTCTAAATTAACTTTTCCGTTAATGGTTGACGGATTTTAGTATTTTGGGGTGAAAATGCAAGTTTCGGAAATATAATCTCAATCTCAAAATATGACCCCAAGAGTTTTAAAATTATATTTTCACCCCAAAATTGCTAAAATCCATCTATCATTAACAGCATGGTTAATTTATGGACTATTTGCAAACTACATGTCCACTATGAGGACTGTTACTGACTTACTGGAAAATTGTCGCTCATTAGGACCAAAGTGCAACTTACTTGATTTCACTGATTACTAAAACTATTGGTGCAATTAATTATATGACAAATTTATTACTCTTTAGTCTCTACATCACTTAATCTAATGGTCATTTTTTTGAGATATTTCTAAATTAAGTTTTATTTTTTTTTTTTTTTTTTTGATAATTAGCGATGAATTGTGATTACAATGATATTACAAACATGAATACAGAAATTGCTAACTAATAGAAAGTTAGAGTATCATATGAGACAAATATGTCTCCAACAAGGTTCGAACCCATGACCTCTTACATAAAAGGTTGGGCCGGATGCCACTAGGCTATTGAGCCATCGGCAAATTAAGTTTTATTTATGAAACAAGATGTTGGAGGAAAATTTTAAAATATGAGAAAATTTTAAATTTTCATAAAATTTGTCAAAAAAAGTAACAGGCCTAAACTTGAGAGACGGAAAGAATAATATATTTTTGTGTTTTGAAAAAAAATGATGTCACGTTGTTATACTTTACACAAATTCATTGATATATTTCTGTACTTTGAATAATACTCACAAATATTTGTGTAAGTGGATGCATACGACTGTAATCAGACTCATCAATAAAATAATATTTGATAGAAGATTTATAATATTAAGATGCTAACAAATAATAATATTTGATAGAAGATTTATACTTGAAACTTGAGAATAATAAATTGATGAAATGATTTTCGATAGTATAATCAAATTACACTTTGGTCCCCAATAGTTACATGATTGCACGTTAGTCCCTAAAAGTAGTCAAAAAGTTGCACTTTAATCCCCATGTCAAATTTTCCGTTAACATTTCAGGTTTAGGCGTTAATAAAAATATAATTTTAAGGACTTAAAGTTGATTTTTTTTTGCCCCAATTGGTGCCAAAATGAAACTCCACAACCTCCTTCCGCCAAGACTCTCTTTCTTCTTCACCCGAACTAGGGTTGTGGAGTTTAATTTTAGCACCAACTCGGACAAAAAATCAACTTTATGTCTTAAAAATTATAGTTTTACCCCAATTTTAGCGTCTAAACCTGAAATGTTAATGGAAAACTTGACGTTGGGACTAAAGTTCAACTTTTTGGTCACTTTCGGGGACTAACATGCAGCCGTGTAACTATTAGTGACGAAAGTGCAAATCGGTTATACTATCGGAGACCATTTTAGCAATTTTCTCAAAACTTGACATGAAAAAAAATTAAATATGTTCCATTATTATATACTTACACATATTATATTTTATTTTTATCACGTTCTTAAAAAACCATAAAAAGAATAGCCATATATATATACGACTAACCCAAACAATTTTTACTTTTGCTAATTAATTATGCTTCATATAAAATTAAGTCTCGAGTATTTTTAGGAAGATTACAACAATCAAGAATAGTAATAGTATTGGTAGCGACTAGCGATACATATAAAACATTAGAGCTATTACAAAATTGTGCAAATAAAGTTACTTTTTTTTGTAATCGTACTAATCGACTACATCGGCCATTGCAAGTCACTATAGCTTGCAATGGTACAAAAAACTTTACCAAATGTCCGCTCCTTGTGAGAAGGAAATAACATCTAGCGAAAACTTGTGTATGTATCGTAAAATATATGTTGTCATTTCTAGATTCAGGATTTCAATTCCCAAATAACCCTCACCTACTACCAACCGGCAACTACCATTATTGCTTCCGTTTTCCTAAGGATGGTCAATAATTCTTTTGGTTATAGAAAATCTATAGACTCCAACCTAAGGACGTCTCTCTTGATATATATGTCTACACCAGAAAATATCAAGTCCTTCAAGATTTGCATGCTAAAGAACACACAGAACAAAACTTGCAAAAAACGTGGATTAGGCAGCTTATATATTCAACAAGAGGAGGAGGAGATTATAATTCATTCATAATAACCACATCTACATATCAACAATTTTGGATAATTAAGAATTTGAATTCTACGAAACCTCAACTTGTTCATAACTTGTTAGGCTAATGGGCAAGTAACCCTAGCTTATAAGCCCACATTGTTAGAATTAGGGTTAATGTTTACCTATAAATATAGGTACCTCTATAATGTATTAACAACAACAACAATTATTCATCAATAAAATATCTCCCTCTATATTTCTTCATAACTATCATCATCAAGTTTATCATGATTGCAAGTCCTTTAACGAACTACTCTTCTCGTATTCAAATTCTTCTACGTTGTGATTGTGATCTGGAACCTTCTAGGATAGGCTAACTTGAAGTCATCCTACCATCAAGTATCGATTAAGTGGAACAGAATTAAAATTGGCCGGGTGTCAATAAATTCGTTAAAGGGGTTGTAGGTGATCTTCTCCGGTTAAATAATATCAGTATTGATAATAATTGCTTATGATCATATGTGTTACTACCTACTATAAGTCTATAAAGATAGTGGGAAGGATATATGAGTCCATTATCATAATCCATGATAATATGAGAAACAATTAGTTATTTGATTCAGATGCCTCCTCTAACGGTTATGATGTATTTGGATTGGGGTGAATCAGAGAGAATCGAGAGGAACTTTTAAAAAACTTGTGTTTGCGAACTAAAATTAGTTTTGATGTAGGAGAATTTATTAACACTAATCCACGCACCCCCATTACCACTGATTCCCCTCAGATTTTCTCTCCTCCAAATCGGATGATGAATGTGAATGATAAATCTGGCGAAATAGTAGGAGATGATTGATCACATGATTTTTGGAATGAATTGGTAACGAAATAGTAGGAGTTGTAACCGCCGGCTTTATGAATAATAATCATGAATTGGCAATGAAATAGTAGGATTGATAGCCGCGAGCTTTATGTATAGTTAATTGTCATATTTAGGGGTGTGCACTAAAACCGGAACCGGACCGAACCGAACCGGAACCGAACCGAAAAAGAACCGAAAAAGGGGAACCGACTAGAACCGAACCGAAATCGGGCCGACTAGAACGACTAGAACCGAACCGAAAAGGTCAATGTCATATTTATTGATATTTTATTTGGCTTTTATTATTTATTTCAAAAACAAAAGTTAATTCAAATTTGCCTTTTTCACTTTTTACCATTGAAACATAAAATCTAGCTATTTGAAGGATATGACGGATCTACTTGATTTAGTATCAAATAGTAAAAAAAACTTGAATACCATAAGTTCAAACTCTATTTTTCTTTAATACATTTTCATACAATATTTTAAGGATGTCATCATTTTAGTAAGGCCCTTAACCTTTGCTTCTTTAAGGTCATTATTTCCTTGGTAATTCAATATATATGCTCTTTACGTGTTTATGCATTTATAATACAAGATTTTACTACTCAAATTATAGTCACTTGTATATCGCGGGCTTCTTATGATAGGAGTATTCTATTGTATTTGTTAACTTCATATGATCAACGATACTGATTTCCCCATCCCTAGCTAGTCTGACACTTTAATGGGACTCATCAGAATCACAAAGTTGATAATTTATCGCATCCACAATTCAAATGAACTTCTACAGTCCAATCATAAATGCGGGAAGAAAATCAAGGATGTATGCATTAATATGTTATCTTTATCTTTATAGGAAGTAATATGTTATTATGTTTCTTTTTTCTAGTTTAGTTGTTTACAACTTAAATCGATAGTGCTCTTGTTTGGTTGTATATATGTTACATATAAATAATATAAAAAATAAATGAGCAGGTAATCGAGCGATTCGGGTTTTTCGATTCGGATATCGAGTAAAGAAAATTATTCGAGTATCGTTCGATAAGGATACAAGCGGGTAACGGACCCGGGTTTTACAAGTCGAGTAACAAGCGGGTTACGAATTACCCGGTACTTTAACAGCACTACATTGTAAGAATATAAGTGGGAGTAAGCCACTATCACATAATGTTGCCAAAGAATTAGCTACTGTTAGTTAAGTAGTTGTTCCTGTAAATTAACTTATACTTATTCCTTAGCATATTTGTAATTATCTCCTAGAATAGATAATGATCATACCTATTGTTTAGGAATTCAAATACGTTTGAATTCATTGCTTTGTAAATCATATAATACTTTTAGCTATAAATATAAGAGATCACATTTGTGATCTGCACCTTTGCTAAACATATTTATACATATAATTGCTCACCCAGTATAAAAATATTTTGATTATTTACTTTAACAATTCAATGTAATAACAATTGATGGTAAAAATGGACGTCTCAACTTGTGATGAATAATTCCAATCAAACCCGCAATACAAAAAACATATCCTACAAAGAAAACATAAGCGAACGTATAATTCAATTGGTCAAAAAATGTAATGTATGTACTATCAATACAATCGGGATACATATATGACACAAATTATTTGCGATCGCTTATTATTTCATTTATTTAAAATTAGCAAATACATAAAGCACATATTTAAAGTAAACAACGTACATCTATTCGCTAAAAATATAATTTACGCTTTCAAGAATTATATCTTCGAAATAGGCTTGACTCGTGTTGGTGGTGAAAGAAAGTGAGCCTATTCCCGGTTAAAGGGTTTGAACTTTGATAAAATGAAACATGCCTATCAATGAGCTCCCAAGCATTATGGTCTCCTCTAGAGAAGAAATGTATCTTCCTCCTTCAATATCACAAACACACCAGAGCTTCTCTTCTTCAACTTCAAGCTTTCATCCTTCGAAACTCCCTCGAAACCAACCTCAACCTCATCACAAAGCTCATCACCTCATTCTCCTCCTCCGACCCCATAAATGGTATTCAACACTCTCGCAATATATTCAATCAAACCCCACAAAAATCCGACGTTTTCTTGTGCAACACATTGCTCAAATCCTATGTGGTCTGCCGCGAATATTACGAATGCGTTAAATTGTATAAATGGGTACTCAGAAACACGGAGTTTAAGCCGGATAATTACACGTTTTCGACATTAGCTAAATGTTGTGCTTCAAATGTTCTTACATGGGAAGGTCTGATGGTACATGATCATGTGGTGAAATTTGGGTTTGGATTGAATTTATATGTTGCGACTTCGTTAGTTGATATGTATGGTAAAGCTGGTCAGGTGGGGTTTGCTCGTAAGGTATTCGATGAAATGACAGAGAGGAGTCCTGTGTCTTGGACTGCGCTTATTGGAGGGTATTTGAAGTGCGGAGATTTGGGTATGGCGATAGAGCTGTTTGATATGGTTCCTGAGAAGGATTCAGCCTCATATAATGTCATGATTGATGCGCATGTTAAGAGAGGGGAAATGGAGTTAGCAAGTAGTTTGTTTAATAGTATGCCTGAGAAGAATGTGGTTTCATGGACTAGTATGATTGATGGTCACTGTAGTATTGGCAATTTGAAGGAAGCTAGGTTGTTGTTTGATGCTATGCCGGAAAGGAATTTGTTTTCTTGGAATGCGATGATTGGTGGTTATTCCCAGAACAATGATCCCCATAAGGCATTAACGTTGTTCTATGAATTGCAAAGAACGACGGCATTTGAACCAGATGATATAACTGTTCTCAGTGTTCTACCCGCTGTTGCAGATTTGGGTGCATTGGATTTGGGCAACTGGATGCATCAGTATGTTAAGAAGAAGAAACTCAATAGGTCATCAAATGTCTGTACAGCAATAGTTGACATGTATGCAAAATGTGGAGAAATTGTGAAGGCAAGAGAAGCATTTGATGAAATAAGGGTAAAAGAGACGTCAACTTGGAATGCTTTGATAAATGGTCTGGCAATTAACGGGTTTGCTGAAGAGGCATTGAATATTTTCTCTGATATGTTGAGAAGGGGATTCAAGCCAAATGAGATAACTATGTTAGGTGTGTTATCAGCTTGTAACCATGGAGGTCTGGTGGAAGAAGGGAAGAGATGGTTTAAAGCAATGGAGGAATTATGCCTTACTCCTAAAATCGAGCATTATGGTTGTTTGGTCGATCTGTTAGGACGAGCAGGTTGCTTGGAGGAAGCAGAAAAGTTGATTGAACGTATGCCTTACGAAGCTAATGGTATAATATTGAGTTCTTTTCTTTTTGCATGTGGATATCGTAAGGATGTTATAAGGGCTGAGAGGGTGACCAACAAGGCAATTGCTCTAGAGCCCTCGAATGATGGTAACTATATCATGTTGAGAAATTTGTATGCAACCGAAAGAAGGTGGGGCGATGTGGAAGAAATAAAAGGACTCATGAGAAAGAAGGGCGTGAGGAAGGAGGTAGGCTGCAGTGTCATCGAGATCAATAGTGAAGTTTGGGAGTTCATTTCAGGAGATAAGGGGCATCCTCATTGGGAGGAGATATATTTTCGACTCAGTAACTTGATGCAGACAATGAAGTGGCAGAATATATATTCAAGCCATCCATTTGTATTTGTTGAAGCGCAGGCCTAAGATTATCTCTATGTTATGCTGTCCAAAGACACTATTCACATTAGTGGATGATGCTTTACGGAAGAGAGACTTAGGCATCGATTTAAAGCCAATCTGCTCTTCCGATTAAAGCCAGGACTTCAAGAAACCATAGCCAGATGCATTGCAACAAATACCAAGGAAAAGATGATCCTCAGTGTATGAAAAGGTAACCTGCTGGAACGATGATAGTTGGGGTGTGGATAAGTTGAAGGAGATTCCGCCTTTCAGCATTAAAGCTATTAGAAAAACCTTGTTCAGCATAAGAGGACAAATATTGCGGATTTGCGGTGAAAGCTTTACCACAAAATCCTAAAAATCTGAACTGGAGAAGTATCATACTCTTCATATAAATCAAGAAGAACCAACTTAAATCTCAGTGATGTGATTATTACTGGAGATTGAGCAACTATAAGCTCATTAAGGTCATTATTTCTGGGGCTTGAAAGATTTTTCCAAGACTGAACAATACTTTTAGTTTATTTATTAATTTTGTTCCATGTATAATTGCAATGTGGCATTTGCAGATATTAATTACATGTTCTTCTTTAATGATGTAACATAATATAATGAGCCTTTTCGATGAGATTATACCCTCTGTTTTAATTTAGGGCACAAAATATAAAAATGATAATCATTACACTTATTTACTGTTTACTATCTAAACAATTTTGCATAGAAGGGCATTATCTGAACTTCATTTGCAGCACTGATCATTCACAAATTTACATGAGAAGAATTTTCCAGATGCAGCATAAATATAATGCCAGGTCGAAAATTGAAAGAAATGAAGTAACTCTGAGATGCAAAATAAGTAGTGAAGAGTACCCAGTGTATCACTCTTCAGGTACACGAAAAAAGTCCGAATGACTCTTCTTGCTACTAGAGGCAGTAAGCTCAGTCATAGAGCGTGTCTTTGGAGCTGCATTGGTGAGCATCTATGGACCCTTGAACACTGGAGGGGCAGCAGTATCTTGGTATTCTTTAGCAGTTCGAGGCCTTTTAGGAGGCGGAACAATGAAATCCTCAAAACCATTCATCCCATCATAGAGTTTATCATCATATATTAGCTTGCCATCTTCAAACTGTTATGAAAATAAGATTCTAATTAAGCCAATTTATCAAAAATTAGAGCAAGGCTGCCAGAACGATAAATCGATACTGTGGGATATTAAAAATCATAAACATCAGCATGCCATCATAAGGCTCCTAAGGGGTTGTGGGACATAAAAATATCATTTGAAATTCTTTAACAGAGCTGAACTAGTCAGCGTTTTACTCTTTGAGTTCATGTTACTCAAGCGAACAAACAGGATACTTAATCCTTAAAACAAACTTTCAATCACTACAAGAGATGTTCGAGTAAATGGACGTCAAAGAAAACTGTACCAGTAGCACACTACATATGACATCTATTTACATGGTATTTAGTACGATGACAAGAATGAGATTATGGGTCTGTTCTGATAAGGGTTATCAAGGCTTTAGAGTATTAACTTACCTCCCCAGGACTTTTTTCACTTCTCGGCAGAGCCACATCACCCGTATAAAACTCTAATAAGCGCTGAGATGCATTTAGAGAAGATCCAACTGCCAAGTCAGAATTATTTGAAGCTGGATCTCTAGCTGAACTAGTCAAAGCATTACATGGTACAAGAGAGCTCTTTGGATCAGCATAAGAGAACTTCCCAGGAACGTTACTCATTACTTGGTCAAGCCTAATTTTCAGCTTTCTAACATGCTCCTTTAAAGCATAAATCTGGCGAAATACTGGCTCCCAATTCTCATCACCCTCTCTTGACTTGAGAAACAACAAATTTTCGTCGGTCCCTAACTCATGGCCGGAGTTGGACCCTGTAGAAATCACCAAAAACAAATTAGCAGCAGACTGACGAGATTAAGAGAACAAATTACGAACACGAATTTCTAGCTAAATATTGTTATCAAGCATACGAAGAATGTCTTGCATACAATCATTTGGGTCGAGCAATAGGGTTGCAATGATAATGTTAGGGCCTTTGCAGGAAATATTCTATGGCGATTCTTGAGCTAAAACAATTCACAAAAAAATAAACAAACGAGCAATAATAAGCTACGATGTCTCTGACGAGGCTCCCTCCCGGATTAGGGGAGCGGATTGTACGCAGCCTTACCCTGCTGACAAAGAGACTATCTTAGAATGGAGCCTAGATGATGTTCAAACTATCTACTATAACAACTAAAAAGAGATGTGTAAGGTAGTCTAATGATCAATTTTATCTTATTCCATTACATCCAAAAGCCATGGAAAAATGGAATTTGATCCCTTCCGTATTCGTAAGAGACATATTCAGTTATGATTACAAGAACTAACCTGCCCTCCCATGCAGAATAACATTCCAAGTCCTAATAATTGGATAAAAATAAATATATATATAGAAGGCATCGGACAAAATAAATATATATATAGACCAGATTAGGTCAACAAAGCACATCTGTGATTTTTAGTACCAAATAAATAAAATGATTTAGGAAAGGTACAAAAAATATTTTGGAGATATTTACATATCTTTTAACATGAAACAGGTTTTCATTTTAAGTATTGAAGGCATCGGACAAAAAATAGGAACAATAATATGATTCAACTGAGATTTACATACCTATCTCTCCCCCATCCTCATATGATGAAATTCCATCTGCAGGATCTTTCGGTTTATCTGTGAAATACAAGAGGTGAAGTTATAATTGGAAGAACACC
Organism: Echium plantagineum; assembly: GCA_003412495.2. Classification (NCBI taxonomy): domain Eukaryota; kingdom Viridiplantae; phylum Streptophyta; class Magnoliopsida; order Boraginales; family Boraginaceae; genus Echium; species Echium plantagineum. The sequence goes on along the minus strand of CM016563.1, from coordinate 18,246,115 downwards.
GCAAATGAAGAGACATGAATATAAGAGAACACATTCTACCATAGTAAGAAAACAGGTTATGATTTGACATATAAGCTTGAATATCCTTTGTGTTCTCTATTCTTTTTCTTCTCTTTCTCTTATAAACTTTATCTACTTGTTGCAGCTCATTTTGGTTGTACTTCGCCAGTTCTCTATTATATTTATGTTCCAGCCTATTAAGCTGCCGGATCTGGAGTTCAACCCATTTACAGCGCCACATCACAGGTTGTATAAGTTCCCTCCACTTATCAGTCAATCGTCTCTTCCTGTATAACCACACGCCATATAAATAAAAAATTCAAATCCCTAGCAAACATGAACAAGTTTAATCCACTTGAACAGGTGAGAAAACTAGTGAATTCCACCTTAACGTGGATAGTAACAATAATAACCGAACAACCAAACTAGTTTATGCATTACCATATGACATTGAACTCGTTCGTAACACAATCTAAACATAAAAGACTCCGATGAGGTTCTCTAAAATGGTTCAACTCCAGCTATTAACAAGTCCAACATGCACCACTGTATTTCCATCTACCGATGGGATAGTGATAATGTCATCTCCACCACTACATAACTTGATGACAAGTGACAACTTATTCAAACCTTGAAGCTACCACTAATGAGAGCACAACTTTCGCACCAAGGTGTAAGGTTTTACTTTACAACAAAACAATCAGCATGGAAATTCAAGAAGGGGGTCAGGCGCACCTCATCCTAAAAATCTCACCAACTCCATCAAATGTAGCATCATCTCCAAAAAATGGAACAAATTCATCATCGCTGAAGGCTGACACACTCTCAGAATCTGATACATCGTCCTCAAATGAACTTGAACTCTCAGTTGTTTCTTCAGATTGATTTTTAACAAGGCCATTGCACCCCAAATGTGAAGCACCCCTGAAATCGACTTCACCACCACACCTTAGATGCGCTTCCTGTGATGTTCTACCAGTATAGTCTTCATAGTATTTACCACACTTCATTTCATTATTATTAACTTCAGAAACATCTGGAGAGTTACTAATGCTGGGAGACTCCATAATTGTTTCTAGATTGCTTCTGAACTTTCGTTTAGTACCCATGATTCCAAACTCTTCAACAAGCAGCGATAAATATCTCTAAAATTGACAACTGTAACATGATTGCATCAGTTAGTACACACAAATAATTACATCTTTATATTCTTCACTCAAACATTATAAGGGGTAGGTGATATAAATTGTACTAGTAGCAACAATTAACATAATGCTCTTTGCATTGCAAAGTATATAGACAAAGACTGTAACGATCTTTTTATTTATATTAACCTAACTAGCATTAGTTTCAGGTGTGAACAGTAATTTCACTTTTATTTTCTACTTGAATATAAGTATATCACTTCAAGTTAAAATTATATTTTCCAAATTTTAGTAACTCAAACAAGCAAGGTGCACCATTTTGCAGTTTATGCTCGAAGGAGTTCACCAGATGGACAGTGCATTGGGCATAAAATGAAGCCAAAAGAACTTCTTGCTTCACTCCATCATTTACATCCAAGACAGAAATATATAATAAGATACAATCATGAGTATATTTTACTAATAAGGACTACATAAATACGAACGAATGACATACACAGATACAAGTGTCAGATTGTTACAACGAATATTAACTTATGATCAAATTTGAACTCTAGAATAGACGTCGAACAACCAAAATGTATATCATATATCAGAAACTTCCCCTAAATACATGCACTATAAAAAAAGCAAATTTAGCACCAATTCAAGCTAAATTGATGAGCTATTTACAAACTAAATAAGTAGAACCATTACCAAGTCAACACCTTGGACTCACACTTTCAGCATTTTTTCTCAAAATAAATAATTACAGGTATGTAATCTATCCATAACACAATAAAGAATTATGAAAATCGAATGCGAAAAGGGCACAAAATAAAGAAAATAAAATAAATAAAATTATCAAGAACCCCTCAAAATTTTATTTTTTAAAAAGAAAAAAACAAAGAAACATAAAGATTTATTTTTTGGCTGGCAAATTTGAACAGAAAAGCATAATAAATCACGTCAATTTAAGAAACTATAATAAAAAAAAACTGTAACGTAAATAAATTAGTATTTGATGCACTGGCGGAGCCAGCCCGTTTCACTGTTGCCATGGCAACCAGTGGAACTTGGAAACGTTAAATATACTTCCTCCATCTCTAATTGATCGGCACATTTTGATTTTTCGTGATCAACAAAATATGATTTTTAAAATATAAATATCTCATATCTTACCTGCGAAAAATTATTCAAAAATTGATATTTCAAACTATATATATTGAGACGTACCTAATATTATATCATATCTTATCGTTTAGTGAAAATTCATGATTAAATTGACCACCAAAAGTCAAAATATGTCAATAATTTAGGATGGAGATAGTAACTTTTTCTTATTTAATCGAAAAATTAAACAATTAAACCTGTGTTTTGGTGGCTGCTTGCTTATTGCTTATTGCTTCTTGCTGGGATTCTTAACAAGAGGGTTCCATTGCTAAAATAGTGTTTATATCATACTTGACTCACAAGTAACAACTCAGAAGGATTATAGGCTATTGAACGGGCTTCTATAGTGGGCTAAGACGGATCGATTAAATGATATTGCTATTTTTCTGCTAAAATTTATAAGTTTCCTAAAATATTGGTAATCGTTTAATAAAGAATTATATTTTTGATATTTTACCTCTTGAATAATTTTTCAGATAAGTCTGGGTTTCATTTGGTTCTCTTCGAAATGATAAATGGCCTACTTAACTCAGTGGTAGAGTATTACTTTCACCCTGAATCAGTATTTTAGATCAGTTTGTCTCTTGTGGTGATTTTTCATTAAAGGTAAAACGGGACTTTCACATATATATTAAAGTTTTGTTAAAATTGTCCAAAACTTTAATCTTGTGACATCTCCATTTTACTCTAATGAAAAATCACGAAAGGAGGCAACTGATCTTAAATAATTTTTCAGGAGGCAAACTCAAATTGAGTTATTCAGAAGTTTAGTCCCTCATCAGAACGATTGTTAATAGTTTAGGGAGTCATATGAAATTTAGCCTTATTTTTCGTGCATAATTACTTCCTTCATCCCTAAATGATAGGGTCATTTTGCTTTTCACGATCACCGAGACATGACTTAAAACTAAATATCTTTAATTTTAAATGCATAAAAATTTAATATTTCAAAATTCATAATAAAACGAATCTCACATGACTAAATTATTTATTATCGGCTTTCAAAATTCACATGACTAAATTCTTTCTTATCGGCTTATACGAATCTCACCAAGGGATGGATGGAGTAATCTTTTTGGAGATTTCATTGTTGTCTACATTTATTCTCTAATCATATTAAAAAAGAAAATTTTACTTATAAATAAAAAATCATTTGATTCTAATATAATATAGTTCATGAGTTTAAGTCATAGACCAAACAATTCAAAGTTATGATTAGAATATGATTTTTTAAAACTTATATATAATTGTTTTGTTACTCTAATTAGGACGACTAGAGAATTTATATTCAGGTTCCTCGTATGGTCCCCACATTTACCCTTACATTAAAAGCAATATAGGTCATTCAAGCTAAAGTTGTTCTTAAAGAGGTTGGTTTCATGAGTTAATCGAATAGCCTAGTGGAAAAGGCTGTTGTTAGTGACAAGAAGGTCCTGGGTTTGATACTCACCTCATCGCTAATTTACAAAAAAAAAGGTTGGTTTCATAATTTAGAGTTATTGTGAAGGTTTTTTCTTTACATCTAGTTAGGATCGATGTAGTTTATTATGTACCATTTTACATTATTTTTGTCTCGACACTAACATTATATTGTAAACTTTATATAATAATAGCACACTCCATCAAAATTTATATAAAAAAAATGACGTCTTATTAAAATGTAAGATTGTGACATGCACGTTGGTTGCGCTCCTTTGAGATTATGATCTTAACGAAGTATATTAGAGATCATTACACAAAATCCAAGAAAACTAAACTTCAGTGTTTGTGTTTGTAACTTCTATTATTTGCATACTATAAAATGTATTTCGTAATCATTTATTATCGCATGAGTATTTGTAATTTCTATTATTTGAGAAAAAACGGGAAAATGGCATATAGGTCCTCGAGTTATACATTAAATGTCAATTAGATTCCTTAATTTTTTAAATTACCACTTAAAAGTCCATGAGTTTTACCTTATATGTTAATAAGGTCCTTTGACATTAAACTAATACATGACTATTATACCCATCTATATAGATAAATCAACATTTAACTAATTTATCTAATAAAAATAGTTTATTTTTGTTCAAACTTTAATCAATAATATTAAAATTAAATTGTTAATTATGAAAAATGAAGAGGATATGTACTAACATAAACTATTCAATTTATATATATAAGATTATATATAATATATTTATTAAAAATGCTAAGCTATCAAATTATTTTTTATTATACAAATATAATTAAGTATTAATGGTATAAAGGTAATTGAACGACTTAAAATTAATAGAGGACTAAGAGGATAATACAAAATTCTCAACGTCCCACTTGACATTAAAGATAAAAATCGAGAATCCATATGTCATTCGCCCTCTAATACATACTCCGTGTAAATTTATAGACCAAACGTGTGATATGGAAGCACGAGCAATGAAATAATTGAGTAATTAAAGCTTCTCCCAACCCCCAAGTCCCAAGTATCAGTTGGCGCGTTTCACATCTTCCGATTATTAAATCAACGAATCAGCCAAATGAATTTTCAATCTTCACGTTTACTCTTGATTTTGACCATCTTCTTCACTACTTTGACTTTTATACCACTCCCAACTCATTCTCTTCCTTTCGTCGTCTTCCATGGTAATACTTCATCATCTAGATATTTTCCAATTATGTTCCATTTTATTGTCCTTTTGAAGTCTACTGTTTTTTATTTGGTTTTATTCTAATGCAATATGTGATAGTTCTATCAGCTTTATTTTTGTTGACTATTTTACGAATGTTATTTTTTATATGTGAGAGATTGAGAATCGAAGTTAGGAGCTCATGTGTCTAGGTGGTGACACCATAACTACTAGGCCAATTCGATGTTCTCGCCTTTTGTTATCTTTTATAGCAAGTGGTGTATGGACAACTTTGGAGACAATGTGTTAGAAAGTAGACATCGCATCGAATGACGTAGGATTTGATAAGAAAAGTAATCGGTCCGAACATCAATGTTGTTTCTAAGAATAGATGAATTTAGAGCATTGTTTTTAGAGCGTTTAAGGGCCAGTTATTAAATCGCAATATACCTATCGCTTGAGCATTAAGCAATCGTTCTGATCAGGGTGTCGGAAAATGTATTCTGTTATGTAGGCCAAAAGTATGGAGTCTATTATATCGAATGGAAAGTAGATAAATTGTTATCTAAATGTTGCAGGCATCGCAGATCAATGCAGTAATGAGGGAGTGTCGACTTTTACTGAGCTTTTAAGCAACTGGTCAGGTTCACAAGGATATTGCATGTATGCTACTTTATGCCTCAACTTCTATGTCTAACATTGTGTCACAACTCAAAAATATTAATCGTTCGAAAAGAGAGTTATTAATGCACCCACATAGAATACCATCACTTGTCTGCACCTAAATTGTTCACAAACTGAAGGGCTCCTCCGAACACTCATCTACATTATTGCGGAAAAGATGATTCACTGATGGACACTTAGTTGGATGATTCTTGTAATGATAAGGTCAGAAGGAATGATTGTCTTTCTTATCAATTTTACTTATTTTTTTCTTGAAGTGAAATTGGAAATGGTGAACGGGACTCCTGGTTCATGCCCTTCATTGATCAGGTCTGCTGATTATTCTTGTTGCTAAGTTTTCGTCTCTATTATATTCTTGAAGTATTCACAAATTCCACTACTTTATGCCATTTGCAGACATCAATTGCTTGTGAGAAGGTAGTGAAGCTTCTTGGTAATGAATTTGGTATCTCCTTTTCTAATTATGCGTTTACTAAACAAGCTTTGCGACTTTATAGGTGAAACAAATAAGTGAGCTCAAAGATGGTTACTCTATTATCGGATTATCACAGGTGGGAAGTTTATATTCTGAGTTTCAGGCCGTAGAGATGCTAATCGTTCTTTCCTGGGTTCCGCAAAGTCTTACAATTTTTCAAATGTTATGAGCATGTGCCCTGAATTTTTGCAGTGTCTTCTTTGTTCCTGTACCGGTTGAATATGTACAAATAAATAGCATGTTATTTTTATTCTACATCTTCAGGGAAACATGGTTGGCAGAGGAGTGCTAGAGTTTTGTGACGATGGGCCTCCGGTAAAGATTGCAATGGTCCCTTATCATTTTACAATCTCATCTTTATCAATATGACCTAACCTACTTTTACTCTTATTGTAAATTGAGATAGTATGCTACTACCTCACGTCAATTATATGATTGCCCTCTAATCTCCCTCACACATCTTTTTTTTAGTAAAAGGGTAGGCATTAGAATTTAATTATGCATGTACGATGCATAGGATATAACTTGAGCTAAAGATCTCTGAAAACATGAATCATCGCTAGGTTCCACTCTGAAATGATTATTTTTCTTTCTGTGCGCCCCTGATTGTGTTTGTATTAATACCACAAAACTCACAATATTGGATTATTTAAATATGTTTATTCTGCATTTTCTGGATCTCTCTCCGTGATTGCACGAGCTCACATTTACACTGGCATTACGGAGTTACATAAGGCATGTTGAGATTGACTATGCAAAACATATCCGCTAGAAATTTGAGCAGGTGCTTAATATCTTGCCAATTATAAACTGATATAGTCTGGCTAAGTGCTTATATTTTGAAAATGCACACTTCAACCATCAAATTAATTGTACTTTAATTCTAAGCATGTGAGATTCATGTATAATATATGACTTGTTGCTTCCAAAATGAGTGTCCTATCCATTAAATAGTTAAAAAGAAAATTTGATTTTGAAATTGAGGGAATAAGTATTGCCTTATTTCCATTGATGTGAATATTCAAGTTGACGTTGTTGAGTGAACAAGTAGCAGAAATCTATCATAATAGGAGTGTAATGCGGCCTACTTCTAGTTGATGTATAATGATATAGCATCTTCACATGTTCTCTTTATGTATACTTCAAGAAGTTATGTTCATATTAAACTGTCATTTTTGTTCTTGCTAGGTATGTTTGGTTTGTCTAATTTCATTTTACATCATAACAGGTGGAGAATTTCATATCTTTGGCAGGTCCTCATGCAGGAGAAGCTTCCATACCATTTTGTGGAGTAAGTACTTTGCTGCTAATAGTGTTGTCCTTTCTTGACGAACGACAAACTGAAGAGGCATATGCTTCACTAGTGCTTGTTTGAGCATGATCTTTGTGTGTGTGTGGGCGTATGAGTAATTGATGAATACATCTCTCAGGCATGGTCACTCTATTGCGTTGTCAACTCTATGGAGAGAGATGAGGATGTTGATCATCCGCAATGAATTTATTTCCTGAGTGAGAAGAAAGAAAAAATGAAATAATTTAATAAGTGGGAACAATTTAACAGTTTGACCACTAGAGATCTTGCTAAAACACCTATGGATTGAAAAATGAAGTATATACAATTCAAGGTTTTAACTTGAGATGCCTGTATCCAGATTGGAGTCTTACACATCCATTGTAGCATAGTTGTTAATAGCGGTAAATAGCGTGTGATTGAGGTATAGTGGCGCGTCGTGGTATATAACGGAAAAATAACGGCACAATAGCAGATTGTTGGAGTTTTGCCGCTACGGACCGCTAAACACTATTCACAACTTCAAATTGTAGTACCAGGCCTGTTCTTGATGCTACTGTCCATGTGTGCTTGAGGCAAGCTGGAAACAGTGTTAAGAAAAGTATAAGTTTCTTATTTTTAACTCCAACAAACTTAGTTGACAACATTTTAGTCTTGACTCTTGACATTGTTTTTTAAGTAATGGTTGACAACATAATCATGTGCGACAAACTTTCTTGAAGAATATTTTATTGAAATCTGATGTGCCTAATCTCCATGACAATTCTGGAGAGTTTATCTGTGATAGCAATAGCAATTCAACAGCGATTGTTCTTATTTAATTCTGTTCCGGCAGTCTGGACTGTTATGCGAGCTTGTTGACTGGATTATCAAGTTTGCTGTATACTGTGATTTTGTTCAGGTTTGATTTGACTTCCTACTTTCTCTTTTATTTCTGCATCGCCTTTAACTGCCCATCCAAAATAATATAAAGAGGAAAGTGAAATGGAGTTGGGATATGAGAATTGCTTTTAGTTGCCAAAATAGACATGGCATTCTTCAAGAACATAAATGTAAATTGAAGAGTTAATATTTCCTTTTGTTCGGTTATTGTATTCGTTTCAACTGCAATTGTGGTTTTGGTATGGCGATTGTTTGACATTGCAGTTTAACCAATTTCAGGAACACCTTGCTCCAGCTGGTTATGTTAAAATTCCCAATGTAAGCTTATTATATATATGTCGAAGGAAAAACTTGAAGTTTCTTTTTTTGTATAATTATACTTTATGTTAACTAGTTCCGATAAAACTCCATGAAATATAAGCATGATAATTCTGCCTTGAAGGACTAAGGTGTAAAGGATCATGACATTTCTCATTTTTTTCTCAAAAGAATCCATCTTACAGGATATAGATGACTACAAAAGCGGATGCACATTTCTCCCAAAACTTAACAATGAAGTTGTTATAAATTCCACCTACAAGGAACGCTTTTCCAGCTTGAAAAATCTGGTGCTTATCATGGTAAGTTGAAGGTCCTCTTCAGTCGGTCCCTCTAGCCTTCCTCGACTCTATGATTAAGAAAGTTCTTTCAAGTGTTTAATATCGGCTTGATATCTTCTTCCTTCAGTTTGATGGAGATACAATACTAGTACCGAAGGAAACATCTTGGTTTGGATACTATCCAGAGGGTTCCTGGAGCCCAATATTGAGTGCGCAAGAGGTTAATTTCTCTATACAATGAACGTGCCATCTAGATTCTCTTTTATTTAGTCATTTGTTGCTAAATGTTTCATTCATGCTGATCTTCATGATGAATTATTTTTTGTACATCTCCAAGGACAGAAACATCATTTTAATATGTCTATGTGATACAGATAACTAGATCAACTAAAGACTGAACATCTCTTAAACGAATGATGTTACTCGCCATATATAAACTCGACATTGTCATCTTTGATAAAGTAATATTTCAGTATTTCTGCACCCTACCTCCATTCCTCAAGTTTGCTTCAAGTCTGTTGAGTACTTGATTACGAGTGTTCCTTATCCTGACTACATATTTGTTTACATTATTGTAGACGACACTATACAAGGAAGACTGGATTGGTCTGAAAACCTTGGATGAAGCAGGCAGAGTGCAGTTCCTCAACGCTTCAGGGACACACCTTGAGATTTCCCTGAAAGAAATGGAAACTTACATATTACCATACTTGGTGGAGGAGAATACCACTCGGCTGACTTCAACGTTGTCTCAGCCTTTCTCTCTGCAAAACTATATGAACTGGACCATTGGTCCTGAAGAGGACTTCAAGATTAAGCTCCATAAACGATCCTGAACTAACCGCTATGAGATTACATGCAATCTGCGGTGGAAAGAATCAAGAAAATGAATATTAGTCGCTACATTCTTTCTGATTCTATCTTTTATAGAATCGTTGTCAACAATCGTAGCATTGAGTTACTGTACTACACTACTACTATGTAATAAGCTCTCGGGTTTACACGAGCTTACTATCCCAAATTGAATTAGCTGGGAAGATGCGATATCTGTAGTTGTTAATGTTCAAGTATATGTCCACGAACTTAGTACGTTGTTAAGATGCCTAGATTGTACATGAGAAATAACTCTAATGTACGATAGATGATTTAGTGTTTAACTATTCATCGTTATATCAGTTTCATGTATTGTTTTAGTTATTATTATATACTCGATTCGTTCTCTTTACTTGTCAATCTAGTAATAAAAATACATTGAAAATGTAAATATGTAATTAATTATGTAAAATGACAATCAATTAAAACTTCATAATAAAAGGTAATAAAAAAAACATTGAAAATGTAAATATGTAATTAGTTATGTTAGAAAGACAACTATTTAGAAACAAAAAATTAAGGCTAGAAAGACAACTAAAAAAGAATGGAGAGAGTAGTATTTGTAGCATAATCATATATATAATTTAGTATTTAGCTATAAAAGTGTAATTTTTTATATCAAGAAAAGGTATAAGCATATGATCAAACAATGGTTAAGATGTGTATTGCTTGATCTTGAGGTCATAACAGATTGTATCATGCGCTTTGAAAATTATACATCTAATTGTATGCTTCACGAATTGTACCATGACTATTAATATTAATATATTGGTATCACATTTTATCCCCTTAAGCACATGACCCACCCCCCATCTCTCCTCCCCAAAGTTTCACATTCATCTTCCTTCATCACCACCACCTCATCGCCGGACCACCACACCAAAAAAGTAACAAAGTTTTCATTCCAGTTCAAAAACAAACCCATTTCTTCAACCCTAAATCTAATTTCTAATCCCTAAAGCTTATTCAAATACACTCCATTGAAACATCAGTCTGACGCCTCACTTCACCTCAAAGTCACACCCTTCCAAGTCCCGACTTCCCTCATAGTTCAGCCTCACGATCTCTCCCTCCCTCCCATGCTTGACTTCTTTATTACAACAAGGATCATATGTTCCCATATTAAGTTCTCCATTAATTGCAGAAGGGGAAAGGTCAAAGTAAAAACATGGTAATAACTTTAGTGTAGAAGAAGACAAGTACTAATGTCAAGTTGGTTGAATACTAGTTTGGATGCGATTCGTGGTAAGGATGACAGTTTAAGTGGGTATTGGTGTAGTGTTTCAGTTTTCTATTCACAAGAAAAATATCCGACATGGCCCGACCGCTCGACTAACTCGTTGAGCCATCAATGGTCCAACACCCAACTAGCCGTTAGTAAGTTTTGTGGTTCTGTAACCCAAATTGAGTCATTACATAAAAGCGGAATATCTCTTGAAGACAATGTAAGTTTTCTGTTAATCTTGAGTTCGAGCACTAATCACAAGACGTTTTGGTGAATATTGGAAGAACCACAAATCATAAGTGCTACAAAGATGTCACCGATATTAGCCTTTATTAATATCTTTACAATCAACATTAGTTTTTTTTGTTCTTGATATATTTCTTATATTTATCTTTGCGGAACATATTTATATTTGATTTTCATAAGATTATCTATGTGTTTCTAATATTTTAACATGTTTATGTTTTGCTAATGTCTTTAATCTAATCACAAGACGTTTAGTGTAAAAATATGGCGAAAGATATACATGTCAATTCAATTATTTATAATTTTAGAATAACATTTTTCAAGTTATTAATTATATTGGTTTACCTAATGAAAGGTAATAATATCTAAACAAGAATTATAATAGTTCGACCTACATTCCCCTACATTCCCATAACTTAGATTATTTTAAATGTTTACCCTTCACCTAGATTCACCACAATCCTAACACACCATAATTCTCTTAGATGATACATATTGCACCTTCCACACGAAAATGTTATTATTTTCCATACATACAATTTAAATAAAAATGACATCTACATTTTGGAACAAAACATATCAGAAATCTTGGAACACCACGAAGAAAACAAATTCCAAAAATGATTCAAATCTATAAGAAAAGAAAGTACTTAGATATTGTTACATGGTGCACATATTGTGTCATGGTCACTGAAAGAAACACAACAGTAATGTGAATGGTACAATGCACCCTCTGAAACTAACCTCTACCCCAACGTCTACAAAGAACCAGGGATCGGAAAGATAAAAAATGAGAATAAGAAGATAAACCGACGAGACACGTTGATGAATTAACCAAACCTGCTGTCATTTATTCTATCGCGATGGAGCTACTTTTCATACTGGCAACTCTTGTTGATGATGTTCAAGATTTCGAAGCACAATTCTTGCAAATATTTTGGCTCCAATAGGGGCATTTGCAGAAGCTGTTGTAGCACGGAGAACCCGTGATGCTCCAGCACTTTGAAGAAGGCTCACGTGATGAAATGCATTCCGCCCGCCAGGCACAGTAAACTAATATATATTTTGTTAAATTGTCAATTCATAATGAAAGCTGGAAACAAATATTTGGGTTTGGGTGGGAGTGGAGAAGATAGTTAAGAGTAGAGATTCATCTACCTGAAGAAGAGCAAACGCAGCACATGCTTTGAGTACAGAAAGATTGTTCCGTAGCATGGTCACAAATCTTCCAATTTCAGCTCCACTGAGAAATAATGATGCACTCATTAGAATATTAATTGCATATCATTGAACAACCTGAGCAACCATTGCCTAAAAGGTCTAGGGAAGGGTCGGACCATTTCTAGACTTCTATTATATGTATCCTTGCATTGAGATGTACAGATATTACGAATAACTCAAAAAGGTAAAAAACAGAACATACTGTCTGTTTGATTAACAAATACAGCTATTTAAAGATCTGACACCTGTTGGCCATACGAGGCAAGTGGAGGTATACGTAATGGTTAAAATAAACCTAGTGTGTCTGTACGAGAAAGCACCAAGAGCGTAGAAGAATTGAGGTAACCAGAGGTGAAAGAGAAAGGACTTCTAAAGTCACTAAATCTGGTAGATGGGCAAGGAAATTTTATCCTTCGGGGAAGGATGAGCAAGCAACTTTAAACATTGCCTTCTGAATCTAGCAAGAGCAAAAACAGAACCTAAAAGACCAAATGGTCAGAGGGGAGGTAGGACATATTCACATCATCAGGGTTTCCAAAGTATGCTTATGAGAACATAAAACTGATGGGCCCATGCAAAGCGAACCTGCATCTTAGATGACCAGCTTCTTGGATGCGGGCTGATTCTGTAACTTGCATCAGTGCTGCAGGGTTGACTGATACATTTGCACTAGTGGAAAGCTTGCTGATCAGAAAAGCTAAGAACAAAAGCGTCAATTTGCTTTATGCCAATCTTCTGGCCGCATCTACGCTCACTCTTTTGAATTTCCTCCAAATGAAAGTGCTGCAATGGCAACTTCATCCACTCTGCATAAATACAAAGTGAAAAGTGAATATGCCAACAAGAGTCAATGACCACAAATGCAGGAGAGTAATTTGATGTGCACTAACAGACACTTTCTGATATAAGACATATCACAGAATGAAGTTGAACACATGGATACCATATGAAACAAACAAGAGACAGAATAATTGTATGACAATGTAAGAAATCGGTTTTTCAGAAACACATTATCTAAATCACTCTTCAGTATGCAAACCAGACTTAGATTCGGTACCTTCCGTCAACCCTGTATGCCAAGCCAATGCTGCCATAAAACGAGCCATTTTAGACGCAGATGAGGAACAAACATGCACAAGGACAGGCACTCCTCCTTCCTCCACTATCCGAAGAGCATTACCAGGGTTAAAGGCAAGATTCCAGAGAGCTCCAGCAGCTGTCTCGTGCACATCCTAAATCAAATAATAGTTGAAACTCAAGTGAGTTGTAATTGGAGAACTCTAATAAGTAATGACCAGAGAATGAGACAAAAGTACTACCAACTTTTAACAAAAAGTATATGGCACACATTGCTAAAAGCTTAACACTAAGACAATGTACATAAAACATCACTGAGGGTTTTTTTGAAAAAATCATTTCAAGTAATTGAGCCGCTCGCAATACAGAAAACCCAGTTTTTCAAGTTTTATTTCTGATCTCTCTCCAGTTTCTTTTTGTTTCTTTGGGAGCGAGATATAGATGATGAAGAACTAAGAAAATCCAAGCTAGCCAGGTACAGTATTAACAGATTGGGGTAACTTGGTCATTACCAATTGATCATTCTTCACAAATATGGAGCTGAAGTGATGAGGATTGAGGAGGCACTTCCCCAGATCTTAAACAAAGAATAGGAAACTGAAGGGAGAGGACAAAGACAAGCAAATAATTCTTTTCACCTTTATTCTTTAATGCAGGAGCAATAGTTTTAGCCATGGAAGGCCATACACCAACCATGCCTCTACTACTTCTGAGAGAGGTGAATACAGAGACCATATAGAACTTGACAACAAGAGTTAACTAATCCTTCTGATTTCAAACCAACCAATTTTCTTTAACTAGGATTAACTTTAAAGAGTATTTTCTGCCCCACTTACTCTTTGCATGGTTGATTGTCCATTTCTGTCCTCCAAGTTGTCTAAAACTTATGTACTCAACCAGAAATGCAAATAGAATGAGTTAAATCGAACTACTATTCTTAAATTTACAAAAGCAAAAATTCCAATTCAAAGGAAACAAATTTGCAAAAGATGGAGTCCTGTCTCAAGGTTATCATTTGTATGCTTGTCTTAAGTAAATGGATAATAAATTGGAAAACATGTGATTCAAACTCAGTATTAAACTTGAACTCAACATCTGAAAGAAACAAATAAGTAAATTTATTAAAATAGTGTATTTACTTGGTCAATGTATTAAGTGAATGAGATGAATTGAGCTCCTTTTGGGTAATTTTATATGTGTGTATATGTATGTAAATATATTAAAGAATATGTCTCATTAAAGTATAATTTCAAAGATAAATATGTGCTCGAGCGATTAACACGTTTTTCATGAATATAAGAATCTCATTTGAGCTCAACCTCAAACATCTACTGGAATATGCAAACCAAAATTTGACTCAACTATATATACATACTGTATATACAAATTACCTTAAAGGCTTAAAACATGGAGTAAGGAGAGTTCAAAAGCAATGAATGTTGTTTCCAGAAAAAGAAAGAATTCAAAACACACATGGACTTAATAACAATACATCAGAACGCAACTTCACCAAATAATGGCATATGTGATTTATATCAGACCACCATGCATGTTTTATAACATTTCTCTCCTTCATGCAAATATCCTTAACAAGTTTACCTCGATGGTAGATCTCGCCAATGCTATTAGTGGAGCCACACCTCCTTCACGGCCAATAGCAATACTAATAACAGAGAAAACATATTAGTAAGCAAGTACATTGAAAGAACGAGAAAATTGGAAAATTAGCACACATTTGATCAAGTTCTTAATTTTTACCACCCTTGATAATTTTTTGCTAGTATATTCCCGGGGCTAGGTATGCTAGCAATTTTTTTATCAAGGGTTGTAAAAATTTAAAACTTGGTCAAACGTGTGTTAACATTCCAATTCCTCTTGAAAGAACAAACAAACAGAACGAGAAATAAAAACCAGTCACACAGCAAAAAGGCCAACGATCATCACACCAGCACATTAAGAGAACAGGAATATATTCCAACATTTATTGCAGCTATCTTGCCCAAAACTAGATATGTAGGCTAGTTAAATGCCCGAATGCCTCTAAAGAAGCTCTTGCCTAAACGGATTAAGGAGGCGTTGGACTGTATTCATCCTTAACCCTGTGATAATGGAGATTATTTCAAAATTGACCTAACATGAAGTGCCTTACCCCTGGGATAGAAGGTAATTCCCCGCTGTTCATCTATAACTTCACCCAAAGTGGAAGTTGCAACTATCTTTCAATTTCTTAGATGGAACTTTTGAGAATACTATAATGCTCATGAACCATGATCTGTTTCTAATTCATGATCACACTTTTGTTGGTATAAGGGAAGGTGTGTTCCGAATCCTTGTTACTACAACTAATTCCGAAACCGCAGGAAATTACGAAGGCTAGGAGGTACCAACCAACCACCAAGAACTTGAGAGTCGAACATGATCAAGACTGCACTATGAACATAAAAGATTTTTAGGTATACTCTATGGGGAAATTCAGCATATGCTAAACATACTCAATGATCTGTTCTACTGCTGGTCCAATAAGTTGTGGGCCATGCAAAGTTGGAGCTTACTAAGAGCCACATAAGGTACACACTCACATGTAGCACTCTGATGGGTGATTTTTCATGCCAAATTTACCGTAAAACTCGATTGTCACAAATTTAACCAGCGAGCACATCAACGGAGTATAAGAAGATAAAAGCCTGATCTGAAGGGTTTTCTCATGATTGAGATCCAGAACCAAATAAGTATAACCCTTGATGGCCCATGCACAAGAATCTCATTAAAAATCCTCTTGTAAGGTACACACCACCCAATACATGATTGCAATAACTCTGGTGATGTGAAATTCAGCAACTCTAATAAGTAGAAAATATTACCACATCCAGCTGTTACATACCTATTTGCTTCAGATACAGACAAACCCCAGAGGGCACCTGCAGCCCTCTCCTGAAGGCCTGGTGTGGCATTTGTACAGGAACGTGCAAGAGCAACCTAATAACAGCAGGACGAAATTATATATCTGCTTCAATTTTCAATCATTGAAATTCATAATGTTATATATAAAACCTTAGCCTACAGAAAATGCACAGACATATTTAAGTTACAGATACATGGAGGTGATTTGTATGGTCTATAAGTGAGCTGATTTGCAATAACAATAAACATTGGTATAACCTAGCCCTAAAGCATGCAGAAAATTTAAAATAGTCAAACCCGTGCATAAAACTAGATGATAGTTGAGTTTGTGATTAAAAATGATACATATAATTCGAGTGCATGGGATAAAATGAAAATTAAAGAATTTTACTTATAATTTTCTTTGGAACTTGAAGCATTGATCTATAAGATCGCTAGAAGGAAGCTTAATTGTGTTGGATCTATATCACAACTATGCTCATGGTTGAAAAGTAGCAGGCCCTACATATGTAAATGCCCTTTGAAAAGAAATGCACTCTCTATTGAAGATAACTAAGGGGAAAAATACAAACCCTGAAACAAAAACCAAAAGATTGTTTGAGAATGTAATACCAGTGTATTCCCAAAGCAAGAAAGAGAAAATGATATTAATGCACAAGGTATTTTTATAAATATGTCAAAGCTTAAACCAGTGTGGATGCACCTTTAATACTTAACAAAATAACCCTATTACACTAGAGAATCAACCAAATAAGTAAATAGTGAACAAGATTACAAGATAAGACAAAATTAAAAGTCCAAATCAAATAGGTAAACTATTAAGGGTTGATTTATGCAGATAAGAAACCCACCAACGCTTCAACACCACCAGCTGCAGCAACTGCCTCACGATTCCTATCATCAAATGATAAGTTCCATAAAGCACCAGCAGCTTCTTGCCTGCGACAGAACAAATACATGTTTGAAATCAAGGAGGCTGAAATACAGAGTTATACATAGCCAATATTATGTTAAATATCTATCATCATTCCTGGTATTGCGTGACAGCTCCATAGGAGCTCTATACAAGGGCCCTTCCAGGCAATGAATCGTAACTCTGAGACACACAATCATAAAAGGACCACAGGACCTCTACCGTAATTCAAAAATGCTTTATAATTAGCCTCTGCAGCAAGCTTTGTAGGATATACAGGTATTCAAATGGATCTTCAACTCATCAACTTGATTATTTAATATCCGGATGTTGACCTTGGCACACTTATTAAACTCATGATGATGTTAGATATACTCGCAATGGAAACATTTAGAAGGCTGTATTTTTTCTATGTCAATTTATCAAATAATGTATTTAAATAGCTATAAAAACATCCAACGTAACATCTGCGAATCAATTCAAGATCATAGATTATTGTCTGTTTGGACATACTATAATGGCTGTAGTGGTTCTTGTCAGCCTGTAGTCACGTACATAACATCCTTAAATATATTGGTTCCAGTTTCAATATCACTTAAAGATAATTTCTTAGGTGGAATGGGGGGATAACCTGCTACAGTAAAATCATTTTTTGGTGAACTTATATTTCATCAAGTAACAGCTCAAGCAAACTATCAATTTTAAAAAATTTCACATGCAAGTACGTTAGAGAGCTTTTGGATGTTGAGGTGCAAAGACAAAACATTTCAAGGTTCACAAAATGATAAGATGCGATGTGGCTGGCAGAGATCATTATATAGGAGTATCATTTATCACCAAATAGCAAAAACCTACTTAA